>CALNHX010004180.1:0-133138 GCA_940337035.1 Agriotes lineatus | reverse complement strand
TATTTAATAATAATTAATGTTTGGTTTTCTACACTGCATATTAACAACTTTTTATATAGAGTATTATAGAATTAAAATCTCTGCTCTTGTAATTAATTTAGTAATAATATTCATTTATTCTCCCAATTAAGATTTTTAGATACCTATATCTTCCATCGTGAGGGTAAACTATTGGGCGACATTGAATAAATCTGACGAACTCCGTGTTGACTATTGCTGATCATATAATATCTTCATTGATTCACTCAAAATGGGTATTTTGAGTCTATTTCTGCGTTGTCTAGTGCGTTTAAAACTCCTATGTACTTCAACAAAATCACATGCCTTTTTATAATCCACAAATGCCAGATATAAAGGAAAGTTGTACTCTGTGCTTTTCTCAATAAGGGACCGTATTGGACTTCTATATTATCCCAAGCTGCTGGTATTTTTCATCTATATGTGGTTTCCAATAATCTGCTGCAGCCCATTTTTAGAATTTCGTTTGTAATTTTATCTTCTGGAGAACGACAATTTTTTCATCTGCTATTAGTTCCATTATGTGCATGGTGTTGAAAATTTTAAATTGATTACATACATTCCATTTTCAAAGTCATTAGATAAATTCAAAATATACAAAATCAAGTGTTACAAAAGAATAAATTGATTTAAAACAAGTCTTATCTCTAATTTGGAAAAGCTGTATTAGTTCACAAAAATTAAATTGATCTTTGTTATTGATATTAATAAAGAGGCACTTGGTCAAGGTCAAGGTAAATTGCAAAAATGTATTGATATTTAACTCTGTTGGTAGCAGTACAATACAATGCCCCACTGAAATCGTATATTTTGGCAAATTTAGGAGCAGTACCTGATTATACAGTAGCAGCTGCATTTCTGTGAATATTGCATGTCAACTGTCAAATATTACCATTTGGACTTTTTACCTGTGCAAACGTGTAAATTGCAATGTCAGTCATATGCAGGGGTCAGTTAATCTGGCTAGAATATAGGGCTTGGCTCTCATTTCGAATTCTACTAAATGCTTTTTCTGCCACTTTTCTCATGCGATCCGTCCATATCAATAATCCCTGGCTGATTATTCGTATGCATCACTAGCATGTGTTGTCCACACTCACTCGCTGCATAGTCCTCCCTAGGTGTAGGAAGTTGTACCAGTTTTTGAAAATACATTTCACCCGCAGGAATTTTTTGTCTACGCGTTTTTCATGCTACTATTTCTACGGTGAGCAGGCAAAGCAGGGGGATATTATGGTATTATATTATTATTATTATTATTATTATTTCATGTTTTATAAAAAAGTGTATCACATTCTACTTTTCCATTGTACCACCCTTAAGCGAGGGTTTGGCACAGCCCTAGCTAGCTCTGACTCTCGGTAGAACAAAATGGTGCGAGTAAGAACTAAGCTATGCAGCGATCTTTAGGGTTTTAAAATAATCTTTATGAAGTAACAGCATTTTAGGCGCCTGTGATTAAACACAACATAACAAAATCTAGCAATAAATCTGCGAACCTTTAGAATTGCGGGATTCACACCTATATAAAGATGCGCAGGTTGAAGGGGGTTGTAAGAAGAAGAAGAAGAAACAAATATATCAGCAATAGGGGCATTTAATTTATCCAGCAGTCAACAGTTAACAAAAGTAAATTATTTACAAATTAGCTCGCAAGGCTAAAATAGTTCAACTACCATTATAAGACAACGCCTATTGCATAAAGGCATAAATCAAAACATAATAAATGGAATCAAACCATCAACAATATTGAGTCTAAAATATAACATAATGGCATAAGGAGGCAATGAAAACATCCGGCTAGTTTGGACTCGCAGCTTCTTTCGATCGCATATTAAATAATTGAACTGAACAAATGACATGGCTAGTGCTAGGCGCCTCAAGGACGTTTGTGAAAAATAAGTATTAGGTACATACAAAATGTCATCCACCCTAACTGATGCAATTCTAACGTTTCAAGCGTTCCAAACAAGCTAATATTTATCGCGTACAGTTTGATAATCGAAGACCTTTGTAGAACTGTTGATTCTTAGACAATAGCCCCTTATCGATAAATAAAACAAGCAAGTTGAAAATCAACGGATGTACTCACGAAACACAGTTGGAGGCACTATCATAGCGATCTATGGAGGGTTTCGCCAGCCTCTGCATAGAATTGTTGAATAAGGCTTTGAAGCGGCTACAGGCAGCTGCTGTAGCTGAAAGAAATTCAAGCCGCCGCCGACACTGCTCGCATTTGGGCCACACGCCACAAAAACGATGAAATCCGGTAACAGGAGTAGATCGCAAGGAAACCGCAATCTATATGAGCTTGATGCCTGGGAGGTGGAGGTTTGGAAGTATTAGGCATGGAAGCAAGTCTAATTACCCCAAAATTAGAAATCACAGGAAAACACTAAAAAGGAAATCTCACCACAGCTGGATATCGGCCTGGACGTGCTTGAAGAGACGCCGCTGTGCATACATCAATTGTTACAGAAACTCGAGGCTTCCATATCCTGCCAGTAAAAACTATGTCAAATCTCCGGAGGTGACTTCTAAATAAATTGTTTCGATCCTAGTCTCCCTTGACCACGGCTCAATATCGAAGAAGCGCGGCACGAAAAAATACTTCGCAAAATCACGTGACGCTAATAGCGGGGCGCGCGGGAAAACCATAACTACGGAAGCGCTGAAGGGCCAGAGTAGCGAGTTGTTTTTAAGACGATTAGTAGTTGCAATGCAACGCGACTAACAGACGCGCAATCGTTAGTCGTGTTGTATCGCGACTAACAGACGCGCAATCGTTAGTCGTGTTGTATTGCGACTAACAGACGCGCAATCGTTAGTCGTGTTGTATCGCGACTAACAGACGCGCAATCGTTAGTCGTGTTGTATCGCGACTATCAGACTCGCAATTGTTAGTCGTGTTGTATCGCGACTAACAGACGCGCAACTGTTAGTCGTGCTTATAAAGGGTGTTTTTTTAGAGGGATACAACTTTAAATTGTAATAAAACAGAAAGATGTTTTTAATATCCATGAAATTGGCTTTATCTAAAAGATAATTTTATGGCATTTATGTTTGAATATGATTTCGGGCATGTAACCGCCGCTGCTGGCGTGTACATGACGTAATCTGGAGGTCCAATTTTCACACACTCTTCGCAGTAAATCAGGCTGTATTTCGGCAATAACGCGTCGAATGTTGGCTTCCAAGTGCTCAATTGTTTCCGGTTTATCGACGTAGACATGCGACTTTACATATCCCCAAAGAAAATAATCTAACGGCGTCAAATCACACGAAAGAGGTGGCCAGTTAACATATCCACGAAATGGATTGTTACGATACTTTTGGAGCGACCCTCGTATTAGTAAACTTTTGCTAGTTGAATTTTTAGCTTTGAGTCTCATTAGGTGTTATTTTGGAATTTTTGCATGCTTTAAACTGGGTATAATTGGCTGTATCTTATTTTTAATTACTCTCCTATAATTATCATGCAGTTTCGTAAGCAACCCCTCGTTTAATTATTCATATCTTGCAAATTAGGTTTATTCTTGCTATATTTTTACAAATATTTGGGTACGGCCGCTAGGCAACCGGTGTTACAATTATTTTAAACTATTCCATTTGTTGCTAGAGCAATGTTATCTTTTCCTGCAGTCAAACTTGCCTGACTGGTTTTTTTGGCATCTTCTGGCCCAAATTTTGTTATCATATGACCTGTAGGCTGGGTTTTTGAATTTTTCGGCTTTCTTTTCAAGCTAAATTGTCGTGCTAGTAGGTGTTCCTCTGCAGCTAAGTGCATCATAGCCCTTTGGTAGGGCTCGCCTCTTCGAATAGATTGTTTGAGGGATCTGGAAGCATTTCTGCGTTATCGTGGGCGTTCGTAATGATTGGTTAGCTACTTACTTGCGTCCTTTCGCTTTTGGCGGATCTCCTGGAACCGACTTTAGCACGCTTCTTTCGGCTCCACCCCCAGCTTGAACCATTTCCGGTGGGAGTTAAAACACTCCCCATCTGGTTGAAATCCTTCCTGTCTGGAGTAGACCTACCCCGTTCGACTGCACCTGCTGGAATCCAGTCCGATGCACTGGGCCCCTAAGATGATCGCATCACCTGTGAATTTTGCAACTCTTGTGGGCAACGCTGAAGATTGAGCAACTGCTTTACACCCCCTCCATAGCTGGCACTGCATCCCGCAGCTGCGGCCGTCCTCGTTGCTTCGTTAGCTACGTCCAATCACAGGGGAGCAAACGGAGAGGTTAGGTTCTGGTGAACTTTCCTGCAGGCAAGACGTTATTGTAGTTAATATGCATTGCGCCTGTTGTAACTTATAATTGAATCATCCTGTTTCATGCCGTTAGTACTTAGGGCATGTGTGTTTTCATCAGCACGGGTCGTGCGATAGTAGGTTTCGTGCATCGTTAGCTTATTAATATTTGTAATTGTGTTATTCTTGTTAGGGCCGCCGCGCAATGATATGCGGTTACCCTCTGCTACTTGCTAAATTGAGGTCATAACGAATATTTGCGTGGTGATATTTATTTTTGGCTTAAAACCTCATTAACCTCTGCGTTATCTGAAAAATTTATAGAGTAGAACTTGTAGGGCTTTGAGCTTCACTTGTGTACTATCTGGATGTCGTTTTTACTCACCCGCTTGCATAACACAGTTCGGACGCCTTAAGTTCGCTATTTTCATCACAAAACAGTAACTAATATTTTCATGTCAAACGTTCAGCGCGAAGATAGGCACACCACTGTGGCAGTGTCGCGTGGACTCGCTACGGGAGCATTGTGATTATTTGCCGATCTCCGCTAACCGGGTAAGGGGCAAATCCAAGCCTTCGCTTTCATTAGCATTTAAATATACATACTTATACTTTAATGCATTTTTAATATGGACACCGTCGTTCATGTGTGGCCACGCAAACGCACGTTGATTCCGCCCATTAGAAAATTTTGGATATAAATATAGCGTCATTTAGGGCTAACCTTCGGGGTTAGAACGTTAGCCAAGGTGGACTTGCATTGCTCTGAGCCGGTGCACGCGCAATTTTAAACCCGCTCCGCGGATCGTGCTTACTCAGTTTACATTATTTTATTTGTCTCCGCGGCGCCCTGCGTTTCTTTTTAGAGTGTTTGTATTGTCCAACGTTTCGCGGCCTAAATTTAGCTTTACGAATATTTGCATGGTAATATTTATTTTCGGCTCGAAACTTCATCTCTTCTTTTTGCATGCATTTGTTGTAATTTACCTAGACATATATATTTACATTGAATTTATAATTGTTACAACGTATGGATACGTATATGTATTTGAACGCCTGCCCGATTTAGTATATAATTGTGTTTGTATTTGCACTATAGTACATATCCACCATTTAACAATAAAGCTGTGATATTTTCATTGGTGGTTGGTTTGATTATTTTTCTTTGTTCTGCTGGAAATTGTCCTTACCTTGTGTACGGTCCGGCACAAGGATTAGATCTGAGTCGAGGACTTGGCGCCCTCTCCTATTTTTTTTTAATTATTCTCTTCCAGCATAGCTGGAACCCTGCGACCCTCGCCGCGATCTAGCCCAACTAGGCCGATAATTACCAGCCGGCAAAATAACAAATACAACTTTCGCCAAAAGGTAAGGCCGACCGTTTATCCCCTCTTTACAGGATCCACAAAATGGATCTGTTAACTGGCCACCTCTTTCGTGCGATTTGACGCCGTTAGATTATTTTCTTTGAGGATATGTAAAGTCGCATGTCTATGCCGATAAGCTGGAAACAATTCAGCACTTGAAAGCCAAAATTCGACGCGTTATTGCTGAAATGAAATACAGCCTGATTTACTGCGAAAAGAGTGTGTGAAAATTGGACCTTCAGATTACGTCATGTATACGCTAATCGCGGCGGTCACATGCCCGAAATCATATTCAAACATAAATGCCATAAAATTATTTTTCAGATAAAGCCAATTTCATGGATATTAAAAACATCTTTCTGTGTTTTATTTTAATTTAAAGTTGTATTTCTCTAAAAAAAAACACGACTAACGATTGCGCGTCTGTTAGTCGCGATACAACACGACTAACGATTGCGCGTCTGTTAGTCGCGATACAACACGACTAACGATTGCGCGTCTGTTAATCGCGATACAACACGACTAACGATTGCGCTTCTGTTAGTCGCGATACAACACGACTAACGATTGCGCGTCTGTTAGTCGCGTTGCATTTGAACTACTAATCGTCTTAAAAACAACTCGCTACTCTGGCCCTTCAGCGCTTCCGTACATAACTGCATCGAGAAACTATTTAATAATGTAATGCAAAATGAAATGGGGCGTTTCACAATACTACTACTTTTGATTCTATTATATTGTTTTTAGAATTGAATAATTTTTATTCTAGTTCTGAAATTATTCTTTGGATATTATACATTTTTATTTATTTTAAAATTCTAAAATCGTCTTTAATCCATTTTTAATACAATATTTGATTCGTTAGCAACTAGCCGTAGCGTTTGCAGCTTCGAGTTATGATTAACTAACGTTTTTCTTATATCGTGCTGCAAGTCGAAGTAGTGATTCGTTGGTGCTGTACGACGAAGTATTATGCATGAGAATGCCTGCGAGCCTTGTTCAGTTGTGTTGGTAAATGTGTATTCATTTTGTTTACCACTTTTAGTAAGAGCTAACAGAAGATGTGGAATTGTTTTCAAAAATAATGCCTCTTTTCGTTGAAAGTGCTACCTCTGCGGCTTAAAAGGAATTCTATTTATGCCTTAATTATTTACTTAGAGTTTAGTATTGATTGTTGGGCACTTATGCTTCGTGGCGGATATCACACTGGATTATTTTAGTGGAATTGGTTTAACTCGGATGATCATGACTTTCGTGTCTAAATCAGTTTTTGGTTGGTTTAACCTAGATGATTATAACCTTCGTATCTAAATCATTCTCGGGTTGGTTTAACCTGGATGATCATGACATTGATGTCTACATGATTTTCTGATTGGTTTAATCTAGATGAGCATGTACTTCGTACCCAAATAATTTTCTGGTTGGTTTGACTTGGGCGATCATGGTATTGTGACTGGAATCATTTGCTGGTGGTTATAAAATGCATATTGAATATGTAAAATAATATTTAACTGTTGTTTGATTTCCCTTTGAAGTTTAAAATCTCCTTTTGTGGCTGTTCAAGAACGTTCTCTAATAGTCAGAAATAACCGTAATATTGGGCGAAGAACGTCCTAACTTCAGGCTGGCCGTGTTAGCTTCGAACTATTGTGATCTAATCTTCTTCTTATATCACTGTGATGCACGCCCAAGAAGTGATTCATTGGTGCTGTACGGCGAAGTCTTATGTATGATAGTGACTGCAAGTTTTGTTCAGTGCAGCCATGTTTGTGAATGTACTATATGAATTTTCTTTATCGCTAACAGTATTCTTTTACACTTAGGGCTTTGATAAATTTGTCAACATCGCCAGTTATTTGCATAGGACTGGCATATGAAATTAAAATGTTACTCTAGTATTATTTTTTTTTGTTGAAGTTAGTGTATTTTATTTATCTATTTTTATTTATGACATATGTCGAACTTTTGGTTCAATTTTGACAATTGCGCGAAGCTTTCCAAGCATTTTTTAGAGTAGAACTATAATAGGTTTACACCTTTTTTGCATGGTATTCGATTAAAAACTTTTCGTTGCTTTAGCAACATTTTGGTCTTAACATTGATTAAAATAGTTATTAATTCGTATTTTTTATTAATTGCATTTAATAAGTTAGTCTTGTTCAGCAAAGAGAACTGATAAATTTAAAAATTATTGTCGTTTCTAGACTATAGGTACTTGTCTGATGATTTTTGAGCTGTTTAGATGCCATCCAAAACTTAGTCATTATACGTGAATATGCAAATGTCTTTAAATCTGTTTAATCGGACTATTGGAAGTATTGTTTTTAACATTCAACCCGATGTACCAAACAAGGTATGCTCCTTGTTGCCAATCATGAAGCACTAACCTCACTTTTCGTAAGTAAAGCACATTGTTTTTGCTGTAATGTTCTACAGCTGCAAACTTTATTGTAGTTTGCTTTGAGAAAGGAATAAAGTTTTCCCAAATATTGGCTTCTATAAAAGCATTTAAAAAAATAGTGCCTTGAAGAACGAATCCGAATTATTTACTATATTGTTTATCAAGCACTTGTTCGTTATTGTCTGGCAGATTCATACCATAATTAAAAAAAGAAACTAATTACAAAATTTAAAGCGCTAGAATAGAATTTTGTACAATCTCGAGCTTTTTCAAACACTGCAGTTCTTTAAAATTAGCTGCTGAAGATTTATCAGATATTTTAGGTAACCTCATTAAAAATTCCATGATGGCAGATCTGGCAAACGAGCCACCTGCGTCAATTCGGGTATTCAGCAATAATTATTGCGAAATGAAAGGTCGCCCATCTTACACAAAGATTATATGGGGGGCACATTTAAAGATACTTTATCTAAGAATTCAGGGAGATCTTATTCTGAAAAAAAAATTTCAATGCTCAGGAGTAGTGAAGTCGATGGAAATAAAAGAACAGAAGATCACGTCTACCAGTCGATTATTTAATACTCCACCCCAAAATTACGATAAATCAAAAAGTATTGATTTCATAAAAACAATCGCAATCTTGTTCGAATTTATAGATACCTACAGTTCGTGTGCGCGATTATCGTTAACACCCTATATAATTAAGTTTCTGGAAATTTTCTTTTACTTGTTGATTATTTAAAAATAACTTATTTTATGTCCAAAGATTTTCCCCAAAAAGCTCAAGATGTGCATATTAAAATTTTAGAAGTGTTTCTAGCTGCAACAACATTTTACTTTCGAATCAATCACTGAATTGATTCTATTAAGTAACGATAACGCATCGCCGAACCTTCCACAAAATTGCCATCAGATATAAATCGTTTAGAAATATTTTAGTTTCAAACATGAAATTTTAGCTGAATCACATTTAAACAATTGGCTTCATAAGTTCTAATAATTTAAAAGTAAGAGTAAAATTTAACTCATATACGTCAAACGAAATCATTACAAGTAAATTACACAGAATTTCTCCAGCAACTAAAATAAACGTTTGTATGTACAAGGCGCTCGTTATTTAAAATATATTGATAATTAGTCACTTATTGTGCTTTTACTACATCCTAATTTTTGTGGTAGCTGATTTTCAGGGACTCAATTCACCATTAACATACAATGCATAATTTGCGTTGATTCTGGCTTTACTTTCCAAATCGCAGATGTCAATAAGAACTAGGCCAATTAAGTGCTTTTTGTGTAAGCAGATGCAATCACCTGTTTAACGCTGTTATAATTAATACGAGTTTTAACCTTTCATATACATCAGTTACGTGAGAAGTCTGCAAACTGCTTTCTATGTTAGCTAACGAGCTAGACATCGGAGAATGTTTAGAGGTTGAAGTAGGTAATGTTAAAATTAATTTTAAACGTCTCAATTGCTTGTTTTATATTACACTTTTATAAATTTTAGTGCGCTCAGTCCTTTTAGTTACAGTCGCTTTATATACACTAACGTAAACTTTTAGTAATGATTATGATTGAAGTACGGACATTTGGAAATTTTTTATCTTTGCAATCGATTCGAAGACGTTTGAAGGTCTTGTATAATTTTAATGTTATATTTAGTCAGAAATGCATATTTTACAATCCGATTAAAAACTGTAAAAGGTACGTCAGCTAGAATTTAAAAAATCAAGCTTTGTACTCTTCTGTTTAGGAATTAAAAAATAATCTGGTGATTTACTTTATACCCTTATGGAGCTATTAGAGAAGTTTTTTTAATATAAAACTTGTTACGCAGTTTCACTTGAAACATTCTATATAAATTGTCAAATTATAAAACCACAAAAATTAAAACAATTTTTTTATAAATTTGCAAAAATTTGTTATTTTATTATTTGAAACATGTTTTTTCTCCAATTATTACTATTAAGTAGGTACTTCCACCGTAAATGGCTCAATTTTCGAGTGAGAATTTTTAATTTTTGTGATAAACAATGGATATTAGTTTTAATTTATCTTTCTAAATGAAAATGTTCATATTTATCAATTTAAGAAAGTTCATAAATAATCCGGTCAGAATGTAAGTACAGCAACGTCGTTGCGATTTGAACTGGAATGCTATTTCGTTTATTACTACTTCTATATATTTATCATTAAATTTGGTTTTTAGTCGACTTTAATATTTCAAGAAAATTCAGTCGATCTGGTTCCCTCTTTTATTACATTCATAATTACAGTTAGTCGAATTTTTACAAGGTAATAGTTTTTATTACATGATAAACGCAAAATTTAGCAACTGCATATCAAGCTACATAAAGGTTCTGTTAGGATTTTAGATACTCTAAAATGAAAAAATGAGGTTTAAAAAAATTGCAATTTTTAGTCCAGCTGTAAAAGATGTAGTTCTGACCATTTTTTAAGTGAAAACGATTCGATTGGCTGCAAATACGCACTTCCAAGTAAATTTTCTATTAACGGACACTTTCCTTTCCCTTTTAAAGTCATTAATATGATGGAGTGTATTAAGAAGGAGAAAGATGTAAAGTAGGAAAAAACAGCTGGCCATGATTAATTTCAAACAATCTAGCGTGAAATAGACAAATGACTACAACTGCTTCTAACGTTGCGTCAAATTTATAATTACATTATTTATTTAGTCAGAACATTTGTATGGGCTTCAAATTCATATTTCATGCCAAACGTAAGAAACTTATTATAAATAAACAGATGCAATCTGGTTGTTCCCTATATGCCTAGAGACAAATGACTTAAGACTAATTTTTAATTGCGGTAGCAGAGTCCTTCTTGGTTTGCAAACGTATTAATTAGGTATGTAGAAATGTTGCAGACGGTTGAGTTCAATTTTTTGCAAAGGAATAATGTTTTCATTAAAGATAATAGTTGTGAAATTGAATCATAACTGTTGAATTATTAATGTAACTAATGATACGAGCATGAGACGGTAAAAAAGGAATTACTTTTGGGATCGATTTAAGGAAACAACAAGAATTCAAGGGAAGACTACTAATAATAGGAGACTTAAACAGGTGACTAGGCAAAAAGAATAAGGAAACTGGAAAAAACAACAAGAGTAAATAGAGAAGCAGGTTATATAATAATGTAACATTTAGAATTATTCTTCTGTTTGCCAACGAAAAGATGTTAAATCTCGATAATAATAATTGATCTACACCAATTGCGGGATAGAAACCCTCGATTTTGAAAATATAAATTAAAAAAATCTTTGAACCAATTTCAAATATTCTTTAGAACTTTCATAGTATGGATACCATACAGAGCTGAACAAATTACTTTAAGAAAGTAATTTATTACTAATCACCAATTACCGCTCAATGAAGTAATTGAATTACCAAAGATTTAAATTACTCAAATGAAATAGTAATTGAATTATCAATTATTTGGTAATTGAAACTCCACTACATAAATTACTTTGTGAATTACTTTCAATATAAAATTTTGGCGTATATTAATTTGCATTTAGTAGTATATAGATAGCCCTGTGCTAGTATATCGTTTGAAACAAGCAACTCGAAATTAATAAATGATTATTATGAGCCAATATCATCTGATTAAGCTAGTTGTTAATTGCTATGGAAAAATACATTATATTTTTACCATACTGCATTCTGTCATCTGTGGTACTTACTGCAGACATATTTTTCACTTCTTACACAATAATTATTAGCAAGCTACGCTGCTACACAAAACACAGCATATGTATGTACATCCCATCTGAAAACAAACTCGCCTGTACCAAATATTTACTTCTTTGCTCGTGTATACGTCGTTGGAATAGCAAATGCTGCACAAAATTAGCTGTTAGCCGACTAATAATAGAAAATCAGAAATTATACTTACATTGTTCCAGGAATACCGAATTGCTATTTACTTAGCATGTAACGTAATAAGACTTAAGCTTACTTATTGCGTTCTGGATATTTAATACCCAATCGAGGTCAGTAATTTAGAAAGTAATTCAATTACCGCGAATAATTTCAATTACCACAAGTAATTCAAATACTTTTAAAGGAATTTAATTACTCAAAAGTAATTGAGTAATTGAATGTAGTAATTAACAACTTTCAAAGAACGATTGTAAAGTACTTTTTAACAAAAATGGCCATTAATAATTACAATTACCGTATTTTAAAAAGTAATTCAATTCCAAGACAAATCAACAAAGGGGAATTTAATTAGTAATTTAATTAAAAAGTAATTAATTACTGCCCAGCTCTGATACCATATCAGTGCGCCATATTCTAGCGTGGACCGAACAAAGTCAACAAATAACGTTTAAGTGCTAAACGATTAGAAAATGTTTGTTACTATTTTTACAATATATTATTATTACTTTGAAAATAAAACTTACTTCTTATCCTTTTTTATCTTGTTTTCAGATAAGTATAGTAAATACTAATATCGTTCATTACACGTCCAGAAATGTATTTTTCCGTGCTTACATGACTTCCCGTGTTTGTCACGCGCGCAAGGAAAAATCCTTATTTTGAGACTCGTTATGAAATATTCTATTAACATAATATAGTCATTGACAAGTTAGACCCTTGAGCTACATCTGAACAGAATAAATAATGCATAGGTGAAAGGGGTCTTAAAATATATCCTGACTGGGTTAGTTGGTGCTCTCAAAAATAGAGATACAATAAGAAAGTTATAAGTAAACAAATAATATAGAGAGCAGGCGATAGACGAAATCAGAGAAACCGGAAAAAACAGTACCACTTAATGAATTGTGGAATTATATTAGAGTAATTCTAATAAAGAAAGAAGTATGTGGAATTACTATATGTAAAGAGTTTAAAAAACAAACGATAAAGCGAAGATATAAAAGCTTAGAAACGGAAATAGATGGAGTACTTGAGAAATAAACTGCTCAAGTACAGGTCTAAAGAGTAGCTGCGAAAACATTAAGTATTATACTGCACCCAGAATGTGTAGTTCAAAACGTGACCACCGAACTTCTGTAGATGGCGCCAAGTGGACAAGCCGCCACTGTGCTACAATGCTTGGAAAATCGCCACCTTTCGCCAAAACCAAATAGTGCATGAAGGTGCTCGGGACCTTAGCAACAACTTTGCCCCCTTTCAAAATTTCGATATCTGTAGCCGTTCGAAAGTTACAGGCGATCCAGACAGACAGACAGACGGACGGACGGACGGACGGACAAAACGTTCGCATAAGTACGCTGAAGCTACTAATAACATAGATGAAAGATACAACAGATATAAAGCACAGCGATCTAAAGAAATGGAAAAGCAAACAACAAAATCTTGTGAATAATATAGAAAAAAGATGGAGCGACACCACTTTGCAAATCGAACATTAGCCTACAAAGTTCTTAAGACTCAAGTTACACACTTTGGAAAGAAAAACCATCCAACATTAGACATTAGAAAAACAAGGACGGCAGATTATTAGAAGAAAAAATTCATTGTAAAGAGATGAAAAATATTTGTAAAAAAATGTATAAGACAAAATGTGAAAAAGAAGTACAGCTTGACGGTACGATGAAATAACGACAGAAATAGTTAATAATTTGTAAAAAAAGGACACGGAAATATTAACTAAATTGTTTAATAAAGTATGACAAGAAGAAAGAATACCAACAGGTTGGGAGTTAGGAATACTGCTACACCTCTTTAAAAAAAAGATGACAGATGCGATTGCACAAATTTACAAACGAATTCATAAGGAAATACTAGGGAAAAGTGAAAAGGAAACTGAAACACAATTAGAAGACTATCAGTGCGGGCTCAAGAAAGGCAGTGGAATGCAAGACTATATATTCGCGATAAAGGAACAAAATATTTGCAGCCTTCGTAGACTTTAAAAAGGCATTGCATTATAGAATCCCAAGGAAAATAATGTGAGGTAGTGTAAAAAGGAGAAAGGTAAACAGAAAATTACAGGGAACTAAGTATATAAGAACAGGAAACCTAAAACCATAAAAACTAAAGAAGGGCTTAAGACAAAGGAGTGCTTAGCCGAGCCCTATTCAAATTAGTGATGAACGATATAATGCCGAAAATAGAGGAAATAGTAAAGAAACTAAAAGTGAGATATGGGAACGTAAAATTAGTAGAAATAACTGAACGCGCATTTACTGACGATGTAATGGTTTAAACAAACAATAAAAATCTGGTGTGATACACGCACACAACTTCCTTTTACAGTGATCTTATAATTGGACAAAAATTTGATTTTAAATTTTTAAGCATTTGTCAAAATTTCTAAAAAATTACAAATTCTACAAAAACGGTGCAAAATAGAGCGTTAGGTGAAGAGACAAATTTTCTTTATAATTCCAAGCTGAATTCAAAAATGTAATAATATACCGGGTGTTCTATTTAAAATAGGAGTTAATAAAAAAAATAGAAAAAAAAACAAAAGAAACCCAGCTTAGAAGTATTCAACTGGAAAATCACCTATCTCACATCAATACACATTAAAAATGTAATAAAAATGAGAAGTTTGAAAAAAATCGTTAGAGCCGTTTTTGAAAAAATCGAAAAAAACTGAAAAATCACAAGAGTAAACACCTACTTCCGGTTATGCGATTTTTTTCAAAAGCTTGCTGTCGCATCTACATAGTACACAAAACTTATATATGAAGTTTCAACCCCATACCTCTTTTCATTTTTGAGATATTCTGTTCACAGACAGACAGACAGACAGACAGACAGACAGACAGACAGACAGACACACAGACCAATGAAAAAAAATATGTTTTTTGGGATCAGGGGACTCTGAAACGTGAAGATCTGTTGAAAACTCAATTTCGAATTTTTGGGGTGAATCCAATACTTCCTTTATTGTAAAAGGAAGTAAAAAGGACTTACAACACAACCTAGAAATACGGAGAAATCCTCTACAGACCGCTTTTTCATGGGACCATATAACGAAAGTGTCGTCGACGCAGCGGAACCAGCATTTGGATTTGAGATGGCTGGACTGAATATCTTCTTCTTCAAAGGCAATCTAAGCCTGAAAGCACTTCAAAACGGACTATAAATTGGCCATACAAAACAACACTTCTGCAATATGCAAAGCTACTCAAATACATTTTAGTATACCGGAAATGCAGAATTCGTTACAATGCCTCGACCCATGGAGGGAAACAGGAAGTGTCCAGAAGTTTGTTTACTATATATGTACAGTGGTACACGTTAGAATAATAGAAAAAAAGGCGTCATTGTCAGGTCAGCGGGAGATGATCACAAGCGACGAAAAGATGCTTAGGTGGAGATTCAGCAGGAAGTGGCTGATGGGGCGGAAGTTTCCAGCTTGATGGAAAGGCTTCACGGACATGCGGTATTCTAATCCGATATTTGGGGCACCGACGGGTATAGACGAGGTGATAAAATACGGAAATCCCCAATAACTGTTAACATGAATAGTACAACTTAAGAAATCCGAATCAAAACAATGTTACTACATGCGAGAATCTTCATCTCGACACAACTAAACACTAGCTGAATTTTGAATGACCGAGAAGCAATACTTGGCCAAAGATGGTCGCAACAGCAGGCGACGAATTGCTTGCACGAACAACTCAACTCGAATGTCTCATCGCAACGCGAAATTTGCAATAGACAAGATGCATCTCCCCCGGGCGAAGTGTAATGGAAGAAAAGGTAATTTTCCATGGAGTTATGCAGGTTACTACTAGCAGCGAAGACCACCCACGTGTCTGCATTTTTTTTAAACATGCATGTATCTTGCAGGGCTGGCTTAGCCTGAAATGAACTACAATTACCTAATTTTAGCCAGCGGCGTTAAGAATATAAATTGACCTAACATGTTGTTTTGTATAGCTGACACTCAGGTATATTTACATTACACCTCTTTCGAATTTTACTTCGCCTTAACTACAAATACGAGCTCAGTGAATCGTAAATTTTCAGAGCAGTTTCCAAGCTTATGCCAGATTTTTAAAGTGCATTATTGGATGCATTGAAGCGTTTTAGAATAGTATTCTAAATCCTTGTCATTTATAATATTTCAAGGGTGTCGAAATTAGATGCAAAGCCTTCAGCTTCCAGACGGGTAGTAAGGTTTTGCATATCATCCTCGATAATACTGAGAAGAGCACTTCGTATTTCACTAAAACTTTGGCGTCCAGCTTTGGAAGTATCTGTACGAGCTGATCACCTTTCGACAAACAAGCTGTTCGCTACCAGCGCCTCTGGGATAAATACAGTCAATAGAACGCCCCATCAATGAATTGAAAAACATAAGTTGCAGAGTTTATGAATACAATTTGAGAAGGATACTGCCTATAAATAGGATTCAGCAGAGACCTGCAAACAGATTTAATGAATGTACTGAACATGGCTCAAAATCTGCGAGTGGATTTGTATTCTTGATACGTTGTTTCAAACTACTGAATTGACCAGCCATGTTGTTAGCATAATCATACGTATGTCCTCATATAATCTGTTTGTGCCTTACTGTGGAAGCAATTAAAATGAATAGAATACAATACTAATCAGAAGATTAACAATGACTGTAACATTGTTAAACATTTACAAACAAGAAATGTTAACGTTACGTATTATCAGTATACACATTCAACATGACACATGGAAGCTGATTCACGCTAGGTGCTATTTGCTATGCACAATGCACAGTATCATGCTCATCAATGGCGTAACTAGGATTTTTGGATGGGGAGGGACAGCCCCCCAACCAACCATTTTCAATACCAACGTATACCTATGAAGACATAAATTTACGTACATACATAACTTTATCACATAGATTTATTTGCTTGCTCTTTGATGCTGTTATCCGAGGGTAGCCCCGTAAATTTCTGCAGTCTAAGAAAACAAAGTTTTGTAGCCAAAATTTGTTATTATTATTGTTTCTCAAAATATTGGCCCTTAAACTCTAAACATTTATGCATTTCAAAAACATAAATTCCACTCTGCTTGAGTCACTTGAGAAACATGGTTTTTGAAGCTTTCCACAGCATTTTCGGGAGTTCCAAATCGCACACCACGCATTTTATCATTTAATGGAGCAAACAGAAGGTAATCGGAAGGTGCTAGGTCGGAACTGCACGTGGGATAACTTAGCAGTTTTAACCCGGAAGTCCCTAAATATTATTTTGTTTGATGTGCGGTATGGCTAGAAGCATTGTCACGGTGTAGAACGATCTCACTTCTTGAGCGCCGTAAGCGAGCTTTTTGAATAACGCCTGGCAGCCATACTGTTGTGTACCACTTTGCGGTAACCGTACGTTTATTTTCAAGCACGACAGTTATGATAGGTCCTGATTTTGAAAAGAAGCAAGCAATTATTTCTTACCAACTCTTCGAGATCGCTTTACTTTAGCTGGATTAGGATCTGTTGGAAAAATATCCATTGTGCAGACTGCCGATGCCGCTTAGATTCGGGTTCAAATGCATACATCCAGATTTCGTCCCCAGTTATAATGTAAACTGCTTTAGATCTATCTTTTTTTGCTCTGTATCCTCGCAGCAAATACTTTCTTGAAAATATCACTATCCTTCTAGTTGTTATTGTGATTTCTATTTGTTCTATCTTGGGCTAGCAACTGTGGAAATTCAAGCACCACAGAATTTTCTTTGCTCATAAAACATTATTAAACATAAAATTCTGGATCGTACTCTTCAAACCTATAAACTCAACTCTTTAGGCAAGGCAAACATCCTAATAGCAAGTCACCTTAAGGCTGAACAGGATGAGCCTATAATAGGTAGCTAGCTATATGTGCTAGCATTGCTGCCGTACCACCGCACTCATCCTTCGGACACCCATACCCACCGTTGCGGTGCCTTGCGGCTCGCAGTTGTGGGATTGGGTAGCCTCCGGAAGTTTCTTTAAGGGTTGACGACCGTGCGGTCTGCTTCATATTTCTTATACCATTCCACATGCTATTGTTGTGTTTATGTTAAACTGTGTGGTATGCACCCACAACAAAATTTTCTTACACCCAAATGATTATGTAAAATCTTGTTTATTGCAGTCATGCCAATATCCAAGATGCTTTTAATAATTCTCTATGTGACTCAATTGTCCTACTGAAGTATTACTCGCACAGCGTTTGTGTTTGTATCGGTACTGCTGAAATTGGTCCTCTTTTCCAAAATTTGTCGCTGACTGAAACTCGTTCAAATTTAAATTCATTAAACCAGCAATAAACGCTTGGTCACTAAAAGCAACACGAAGACATCAAAAGCTTTCTTTTGGAGATAGGGAACTTTTAAAGTCATAGTAAATCATTGCTCTAAAATTTTCTCTCGTTATATCCATTTTTGATGCACGACACAACACAACACAAAATTAACTGTCTAAGGAGCATATCAATAAATTATTTCTCGGTTCATAAACAATATAAAAATATGTAGATTACCTCTTTCAACTCAATGAGGTTGATGGTAAAAAATATTATTTCAGGAGAAACAGATTTTTTGGGAAACCGTACTTGGTTTCCATGTACACGTTTTTGAGCCACACTTTTTATTTTTTTGCTCTGTATCCTCGCAGCAAATACTTTCTTGAAAACATCACTATCCTTCTAGTTGTTATTGTGATTTCTATTTGTTCTATCTTGGGCTAGCAACTGTGGAAATTCAAGCACCACAGAATTTTCTTTGCTACATAAAACATTATTAAACATAAAATTCTGGATCGTACTCTTCAAAGCTATAAACACAACTCTTTAGGCAAGACAAACATCCAAATAGCAAGTCACCTTAAGGCTGAACAGGATGAGCCTATAATAGGTAGCTAGCTGTATGTGCCCTTTATTTGTAGAAAACTTAAGAGAAACCTACAAAAATGATGCACAATTAACTAAAAAAAAATATTCAGACGCAAACAGTCTTTTCAAAGTAATTATTAGCTAACTAATAATGTTTTCTCTTGCATATTATTATTCATTAAATCCATCCGTCCAACATATGGTATTTATAGTAGGTATAATGGTCGATAACCCACCCCTTAGTTTAAATGGGTTAATAAAAAAGGCAGATTTTTAAATTTATTTAACTTTTATTTTCCTGGGGTGGTCCAGACGGCACTCAGAGGAGGAAAATTCCTGCTGATAAATTGCAACAACAGTATTTATTAGCAGGATAATGCAACACCTCATGTAGCTCTGGAAATAGAATAATTTCAGAAGACCTCTGGCTACCGAGGTACTGCGATCTTACTAGTCTAGAATACTTCTTGTTTCTATTCGCGAACAACTGATTTTTAAAACGGTGTTAGCAATTATTTAAATATATTTTAGTGAAAGAATTTTGCTGTTTTTTCAAAATATTGCAGCATTCGTCAGAATGCTTCTTTATTTTGTAATTCGTAACTTTATGATCAGCCTGTATGGAACATCTTTAAAAACTGCTCTAATTAAGCTGTGCATCCAAGTAAATATTTAAGTATGCCACACAGCGTTTTATTTGCACTTTCGTTAAGCAACCGCCAGGAATTATGTTTCAGTCGTAATGTCAATTACCTCATACTGTATTTCTGGGGAAACTGAATGAGGAACGTAGTGTGATAACTAGCACTTGCAGTAATCTCAGTTTCACAATAAAATGTTTGCGGTCTAGTACTTAAAACACCTTACGCGGTCGTGCTATTTGTCGATTAATTGCTATCATTAGTTGGCTTTCTTTTATTTTGGCGACACAATTTTAAGTGGAATACGTAATATCGTACGTTAAGTGTACCCTTTCTAGACAAGCGATTGTTCGAATTCGGGTGACTATGTTACCTCATGAAACATTCTTTCACTTATTTGTGTAGTGTGGTAGAAAAATATAAATATAGTCAACACAACAATTATTTTAGGAAGATTTTTTCGTACATAAGTATATAGGTATTCAATTCAGTTCGTTTTTGAACATATTTGAGAAAGATGTGAGATAATCGGCATTTTTCCAATGGAAATCCACATTTTTATATTGATATAAATGCAATTTCAATGAGTCAATGGTTTCCAATTCTGCTAGTTTCCCTACTTTTTTATTTATTCATTTATCTGTTGTAACATTGAAAGTCGGGAAATGTACTATAAATAGCAGAAAAATGAAGAGAACAACGTAGCAGAAGTGGAATTGACAAGATCTAAAACAATTACGACATGAAAGGCTGCCCAGTAGCTCAGTGGTGTGTGGGTGGATTATAAACAGCAATAAACGGGGTCAATCCCGATGTTCAAAAATATTGCAACTTGAAAAACACTGGGGTAAATTGGTGTTAAATGGGCGTCAGCATGGTTGAGTGGATGCCAGTGATGGAGTTGGAGGTTGCACGCAATAATAAACCTTGACGGAAGAAAATGAGGGCGGTGCTCAAACTCCAGCTATGGCCCACCTTGCAAATTTCTGAAAATGCTTACTTAACTTCAAAATACGAAAAAATGCACTGCGCTTTACAAATAAAAATTATACAGTAAATTTAAAGATTCTACTAAGTTCACATTCGTAACACTACATTTAAGCGGATGGCCGCTTTTACGGTTAATTTTTATTTGTAGCATGCTTGATTAGAATTAGCCAGATAAGATATATTTTATTCAATTGATTCAGATAACTGGTCTTGAAATTCTCTGTAGCCTAGGCAACTTTAGTTACACTTGAATTGGTGCTGCCTCTTATCTTTTGTAGCATTAAGTCTTGCAAAGTGTTTGGACATTTCTTTATTAGTCCTGATAACCTTGAAAAAAGTGGACTGATTCTCTACATTCCTTCGGGCTGTGCTGCCCTAACTTCGTACGAATACGGTACGATAATCAAAATTATTAAATATTTGTCTGCAATACAGGTCCCACAGGGGAAAGGCAAATTGTCAAACTGGTGCAGAGCTCTGAAGACGTTACTTCCCCTGCGTACGTTGACATGCACCAAAATTTCCAACTTACTTGCTAAAACATATATAAAATCTTATTGCAGTACATTATAATTTAGCAGTAAATTACGCATGCAATACTATACAATAAATAAAAATTCGACTTAGCTGAAATGCCGTTCAAAATCTGGAAAAATTTTAAAAGCAAGGTCACAAACTCCGAGCATTGTACAAAGTTGACCGAGATTTGCGAGTTTTTTTTTTTTGTAAGGGTTTATGATTAATAACCATAGCTCACTGCTGAATGAATTACTGTTCTATAAACATAGCTTGCATGCTGTAATACAACTCTAGATTACTAGCCGTAATTCAATATTTAATTTCAGTGAACATATCATTATCATCATTAATTGTTGTTCCGAAGTAATTACCTACCTGAATGAATTTACTGCAAATATTGCCAACTTTTAGCACTGTAGATGACACTTAAAAAAGAAATATTAAATCAAAATACTAATTTGAGATTGATTAGGAACTGTTAAAATTTGACAAGTGACTTATAAATCTAGTTGAAAACGCCCGATTGAATAAAAAAATCCACTTCAATTTTAGATGATTGAGTGGATTTCTTATATTTTTATATCCGATGTACGAATTCGGTTTTAATCGGCCGTTTTCAACTAGGTTTATGAGTCACCTGCACAATTTTAACAGTCCCTGCTCAAATCCGAATTGATTTTATGATTTAAAATTTGAAAATGTAGCTAACACATTTTAGAACTGAGCCAAATGAGATATTCAACTTTTGCCAATTATGTCATCATGTAGCGTCCTTTAAAAAAGTTCTATGGAATTTTGCTGTAAAATAATTAGGTAAGCCAATATTTGACTGTTTTATAATTAGCATTGGATTTCGTTGGTGGCGTCCACCAATGCAGCACTCTGTATAGCATACCTTTTAAATTATTAACATTTTTGAGTATTTCTGTTAATATCTCGAAAGCGAAGATAACGCAACTTATTGTTTATACAAACCTTTGTGTTCAGAATGAAATCTAGAATATATGGTAACAATTGGTCAGTGTTAGGGAACATCCTGTACAGGG
The DNA here is from genome assembly GCA_940337035.1 of Agriotes lineatus. Classification (NCBI taxonomy): domain Eukaryota; kingdom Metazoa; phylum Arthropoda; class Insecta; order Coleoptera; family Elateridae; genus Agriotes; species Agriotes lineatus. The sequence continues at coordinate 111,094 of CALNHX010004180.1, read as the reverse complement.
TTGATATTTAGCATTATAAGAAGCTGACGTGAAAAACTAAGTTGTTATTCAAAAGAATAGCAATGATATCAGACCAATCTAGGAACATAAATTAAAAACTAGCTAAAAAGTTTCATTGTATAAATAAGGTAATGCGTCTCAATCATTTTTAAAGAAATTGTGAACCTATTGTTTATCGAATTTACTTTTTCTTTTTCACCACGTCGCGTAGTATTCCATCAAATTACCTATAGTCATTCAAACTCCCTTTTTTACCACTCCGTCCACAACCTAGACTAACTCAAAACTCTCGCCGATTTGTGGTTGTGAGTAAGGACTAGGCGACGATTCTTAAGGTTATTATATAAAAATGACACAAAGTGGAGCCAGTTGCCAACAATGAGAACAAAAAAAGTCTAACTTGCAGTTAAATACCTACTCACCCTATAAAACTAATAAAAAACCGCGTTGGTTTCAGTAGCTCACAAAAAAGATACGCATAAGTAAAGGTCACTTACTTAGGTTTTAATTAGATGATAATTTTTGAGACAAAAATACTTAATATAAAAACACAGATACACATTAAAATCAAGTGATAATGGTCACAGTCATAAAGGCAAAGCGGAAAATAAGAAACACCGAGCGACTTCTTCCAAGTAATCCAAACATTTAAAAGAACGTGATTGACATACAAACAATAAGCCAAACTCATCAAATGCAAAGGAATTTGTATATTAAAACCAAGGTTTAAAACTATGTTTAGCTGGAGTCGCTTTATTCAAGACGACTAACAAAGTTACATTGATAAATATAAAATTTATAAAGGTTTTTGAAGTTCTAAAAATGGCAAAAGTTAGATTAGAAAACTATCAATAGTGATTTACTACTACAGCTTGATGGGGTTAAATAGTCTACGTGTATAACGAATTGTATTAGTTATTCGCCTAAAACCAAAAACAAAGATAAACTATAATTTAAGGAACTCCTCAAGCACTCTCAAAAAAGCTAGATCCAGTTATATAACCCGCGGCCACCATGTTTACCTAAAGGCCTTGAGATAACGAAGAGCATTATAATTACACAATCTTAATGCTTTGTCAAATATACAAAAGTATTTGCTGGAAGAGACCACAACACTCTGAAACTTGACGCACAAGAAAGTGAGTGCCAAACTGACATTTTCAAAATCCACTAAAACATTTACCCAAAATAAAGATGTGCAAGACCCACATAGGAGCGCATAAAGTGGCCTATAAACAAGGAACATTTTAACCACAACTCAAATTTAGAAATGTAACGGCAAAAACTCATTTGCATCGTTAAGTTAGGTGTTTGATTTGTATCGTTATTTTTTTTCAAGAAAAATTATATCTTTTAAGTTACTGTTTGTTGGTACATTAATATTTATTATAAAAATTATAATACTTTACACAGGATTCATTTACCTTTTTATAAATTTCTGATTTATTTCTATAATGTATTGTTCAATTTCATTGGAGTTATTACATTGAGAGAGATTTTCCAGTTAAGTGCATACATTTTATCTACTTCAGGAAAATTACCACTCACTGCTTGTATTTACCTCGTTTCTTTTTTCCGTGAAAAATCGATTTTCGTTATCAACGCAATAAAAGAGTCACGAAATACCCAAAACATCAGAAAACACACAATTTTACATTGGTTTATGTAAGCCAACTGAAATTAATTAAATTTCCTTTAAAGGTATATAATTTTTTAACGCATTGATTTTCATGTTGAATTACAAAGAGTAAGTAATTATAACCTGGTTTTTGGACCTATATTTTCACGATAATTATATTCTACACATTTATCACTCTTTGAATTGTAGTCGGAAGTTACGAGGTCTTGTAGCGATAGAAAGGCTACTGTAATGTCAAGTAGGGGCAAAAATGGTCGAGTTGGCTGTGGCAAAATTAAAAAAACAAAAAAATAAAGAAGATGATATTAATAATGACAACCCACATGCATTCAATGAAAATTTGCCGGAAGAAAGTGACACAAATATTTTTGGCGATATGTTGATTCCGGAAGACCTCTCTGAAAGCATTAGTAATGCGGAAATTGTGCTTGCAGGAAGCTTGAATTTGACTGATGTAAACCAAATAGGGAAAGAAGAACGAGGCCGCGAAAGCAATTATTGACATAATTCATTTCAAGTGCTGAGGTGACTAAGAGCTGATTCACTGCATCAAGTAGAATTTCCTGTATAAGAAATAGAACTAAATGATAAGACTTTTGCTAATGGCATCGAAGTAGAACAAGAAAACGCAAATAATAACGAATACGAAAATGATCTAGGTTATGAGTTAGAGATAGGTAAGCCATAACGAAAATCAAACTGATGTACTCCAACATTGGAAACAGCGGAGGCAAGAACTAATACACTAGCTCGAGAAGACCATTCTGTTAATGAAGAACAGGAAAACACTGGAACTCTTACTGTTGGTACTGAAGAAGGATAAGAAGGAGTAAGTATTGATGAAGATGTAAAAAAATCATGATTTTGAAATACACAACGATGAAATAATTGAAAATTGAAAGCGAAAGTATGTAAAAAAAACACCAAAGCTAAACAACAAAAATGATGTGGCAGACTATATTTAGAACAATGTTTTGTACCCCCCTTCAGCAAAATGCGAGCCCAACTCTGACTAGCTAAAACTCTCGGCGATTTGTTGTCAGGGGTAAGGACCAGGCAATGATTTTTCACATTCTTCAATAAAAAAATGTAGCAAAATCAAAGGGGCGCTGTCGTCAACCACAACAACGAAAAAGTAATTAAAATAAAACTCAGTTTCCTTATTTGGCTTCTAGCTTACACTAACCTATACTCTAAAAAAAGAGCAGGTATTATCAGAAACAAATAAAATATAATATACTAAACTGTTTGAATACAGTTGAATGGAACCACCAAATGAAGGTAAAATTAAACCAGGCTCGTTAATACAAAGAAGCCTGGGCACAAATAGCACAATTAATTGAAAGTGTATGCAAAAGTGTTCAACTAGGTCGCCAAATTTAAAACGACCCAGGAAGTTACATCTTACTAAATTATACGAGAATGAATAAACAAAGTTAAATATTAAAAAGACATTATTTAAATTTAGCTCAAAGGTGGCATTTAATAGTATCAGAGTCATAATCATAATATAGTTACTGGAACTACGCAGGTATCAATCAGCTACATCTTATCTGACATGCAGCCTTTTAGGCGCTGTAAAAATGCTAATCTGTAACTTGGGAAATAGGTTCTAGGTAAATTGCTCGAATGCAATTGCTCGAAAACAAATTTCTCGAAATCAGTTGCTCGAAAGTCTATTGCTCGAATGTGACTTTGCTCGAATTGCAAGTTTCTCGAACAGCAATTTCTCGATTATCTGTTGCTCAAAAAAAATCAAGTTGTGAAATAGCCTTAACTCGAATTAGTTAATATCGAATATAAAAAAACACAAATTACAAATTATAACTTTTATTAATAAAAAATAGGTATAGGTATGTATTACATTCCGATGATAACCACTTTCGTGTCTTAAGAAAAACCTATTTAACATTATTTGTAATAACAACAAACCCATTATCCTGATTATGAATACCCGTAATTACATTCCAATGATAATCACTTTCCTGTTACGAGAACATAATACTGTCTTAGACCACTTACTACAAAAGATTTTGAAGATTTTAGTATTGACGCATTATTTAAGACCACATAAATTCGAGCAAAACATTTTCGGCAAATTGCGATTCGAGGAACTTGTATTTCGAGAAAAGTTATATAAGAGCAATTTGATTTTTGAGCAATTGATTTCGAGCAGTTGATTTCGAGCAATTGCATTCGAGGAATTTTCCGGAGACGTGAGAAATGTCTGTCGAAAGCCCTTCAAAAAAGTTATAAATATAAAACATAGTATGCACTATCGAAATAATATTTAAATACTTTTGGCTGACTGTCTTAATCGCTAAAACAGTACTTTCCTTGATACTATCTTACCCACAACTCAGAATTAAACCTAAAAAATGTAATATAGCGCTAATACCTTAACACAGCCATGGTCATTGCGTTTTCGTGACAGTAATGGTGTCGACGGGAAACAAAAGGCTTGTCGGAGCTCTTCTAGATGCTGGATACACTCAAATGCAAGAAATCATTTGGTTTTCGTGTTATAATTTTCATGTGACACATTATCCAAGGAAAATTCAGGATGCGGGCGCCAATTAATCTAGCGAAACGGGCTTGGCGGTTCCTAGAGTTTTCTAACGTGTCTATACGCGAATCGCGAAAAATGGAACACCAAAACCACCAAAAGGAAAAAACATTCTGCTTTAAGGTTGATAACGGTCCACGATCACGTGCAGTGAAAATTAAAATTACACGGTCTGCATCTTGGAGTAAAAAGCTCGTTCGCCGCTACAGGAAGCAAAAAAAACTTCCAAGCATTCGATAATTTTGGAAAATAAATGGGTAGCAAATCTCCAAGAAACGGCTCTTCGGCTGACATTCAAACTTTTTGAGCCACAACTTGCCTGCTAACAGAAAAGAAGTTAAATCTGATCCAAAATTTTAACCTTGCGTCGCTTTTGAAAACTACAGAGTGAAGTTAGCTCTACTCTTCAAAATTACATTGAGCTTGTAATAAAAGTGAGCAGGCAATTTATAAGAAGAATCTAATATGTAAATCCCAAAATCAAAAGGGCTGTTATATATTCTAGCCCTGGATGAACGTGGCAAAAGAAAAACATTATTACCATTTGTGCAATGAGATATATAGCAGAAGAAATGAAATTACCAATAATCCATTTTTTGTATATAAATGGAAATTAAGATAAAGAATAATGTGAGCACATTCTGAAATAAGATCAATCAATGAAATCGAAAGAAGATGAGTATTCAAGCAGTCAAACTATCTCATCAAATTTCAGATAGGAACTTGTATTATACAACTAAACTCTGCTGCCACAACTTTATTGTGTATAATTTTTCTACCAAAGGAGTTACATGCTGACGGGCAAGATTCAACGTATGCTTTTTTTAGTCGATTATTTGGACAAGAAATCCTCTCCAACATTAAGCTGCCAATTATAGTTTATTCTTATGAATGTACTGCGCAAAATTGGAACGCCATTCTACCGAATACGTATTGAAAAGCATTAAATACCAAAAAAATACTTAGATGGAATGCGACTCAGTTCAGAGTTCCATCAAACGCGCTCTGAAAACTAAAGAATTCTGTTTGTTTAGCGATTACCTCAGGATTAGCAAACCAGGTCCAAGTTTCCATTACAAACTGGAATTTGGGTTGGAATTCGAAAAGTTACCAGTAAGACAAAAAAATATTGATCCTGGAAAAGCTGCTTTTTATAAAGAGTGGTTACCATTTTCCACAAGATACGACAACCTCCAGAGTTTTAAAAAATGTATTCCAATAGATTGTCCTACATTCTATGGCTACTTATTTCAAATGTAAGCACTCTTGTAATTTGAAATTTTGAAAGCTCGTTCAGAGTCTGAAGTTGATAATTTGTGCTGTTATATTTTGTAACGCAACTCTTAGTTTTTTGTCTTAGAACTGATGATTTATTGTTGTTATTTTTCAAGGTGTAGTTTAAGATTTGATGGTTTATTTTCTTCCAATAAAAGTTTACGAGTATAGATAGAGCCTTTGTTAACTTCTCACGTAGTTACTTTAAATTTGAATAAGACCTCTCGTACGCTATAATATTAGAATAATTATCTGCCCTTTGTGTTTACCTTGCTAGCTCAGTTAACATGAATCTTCAAAATACCTCAGTTTGTGGCTATGAATGGTCATTTATTGTCAAAAAACAAGAATTTTGTCCAAGTAGTGTTTTAGGGCTAAAACTGACTTCAATTTACAAGAAAAATAAATTTGTTTACACAAATCTATTGACTTAAAATCACAAATATAGAAAATAAAAGAAAACTAGGATTCGCTTCTAGAAAAACCTATGCACGAGCCAGCTGGGGCTACTCGCATGTAAGTACATAAGAGCCATGCAACAATATAAAAAATAGCGTTAAAATATTTACACTTAAAGAACGCTATCGCTAAAGATTTCTGGAGCCGCTACTGTTTGAATTCGCGTGCAATAAGCCCGTACAATTACCGTAGGTACGCTCATTTTTTAAGCGGAATTTTCACACAGATGTAGCCATTACTTGTCCACATTTTTTGTAAATATCAGATTACCTTTCGATTCTCGAAGTCGCTGGGAATCTCCTATGGCTGGCAGGCCTCTCTGGATAGACTGCTGAAGTTGCGTCTCCAAAATAGACGCCTCGGACTGCTTTGCAAATTTGTATGGTCACCCTGTACACGGCGAATAATGGGCTCGCTAAACCTCTAAACGCTAGTTCGCTTTACTACCAGCTGGTGTTAGCCTGCGAATAAATAATTCAAGTTCTTAACATCCCATGTTTGCAAACTCCCTGAGAATACCCCTAAATACATTCTTACCGATTCACATACTATACTACAACGTTTTAGATCTAATTAACAGAAAACACATATAACAATGCAAGTCTTCTATCCATTTCTTAAATTTAATAATAATAATATTTGAATGTGATAATGATCACTACAGGCAAGGGATGCCCAAGCCCGTTTCAGTATTTTTACACTTGCATGATTATTCATTTCCTTGTTTCTATTCCCTATATGCAAAACCTCGTAATTGACACAAATTTAGGAATAAGCATTTAAAGCATTGTTTAACTTACAAAAAGTTTAAGTATTATATTTATGATCAAGCTGTGCAAAATATTATAATTATAGTAACATTTCATTTTAATTTACAGAGCCATTCCGATCACCGACACACCCGAAAACCCCCAGTTCATGATTCTCAAGAAGGTATTAATATTGTTTCATTGCATTCATATTTTTCATTCCGTTATAATTCCAGACGAATGGTATCCAGTCACAACCAGGCGGCCCCACCATTCCTTCAACAGCTACCGATCGCACCATGAAACGGAAAGCAGCAGATATAATCGGAAACCTCTAAGCAGGAGTACTCCGAAGCCTGTGAACTTGGCCGAGCTCGTGGAACTTACAACTAGTTACCCGGAGAAATTACCCGTCCCCGTGATCGAAAGCATCTACAGCAGTTTCCAAATATCCAACAATTCTCTCGACCTCTACTCTGCGCCCCAGCCTACCCACAATTATAATTTCAACTATAAGGGAAAAGTGAGGCAGCACAGGGAGAAAGAAGCGACGACGCCGAAAATTCCTTCTAAGGGTTATGAGGTCTACGAGGAGATTATTGGAGACCTGATTCCGCCACCCCAGCCTCGTTTGAACTATAACATTCCTAGTGTTCCGATTCTAAACACTCCCTTACCGATTATTGTTGTTAAGGATGAGGACAACCACATAAAGGAGAATGTTACTGAAGTAGTTGAAAACAAAAATAAAACCTATGGAAGGAGGACTAAAGCCCGAAGAAATAGGGGAAACACTAGGTTTGATGAGGTTAAGTCAGTTCCAGATGCCACAGCGGGTACAGCAAAAGTTACCATCAAGCGCTAATTAGTATTTTTTTTATTTAACTGTAAATTTGCCAGTATTTAATGGTTGATATTTTACGTCCTTTTATTATTTATTAATCTATTTTAATCCCAAAATAATTTGATCCTAAAGTCTGTAAGAGAGACAAAAATATTGTTTCCTCTAGGTATTTGTACAGTAAAATATTTTATTTTTATACTTATTTTTATGTATGGATTACTTTGAAGCTTGGCCCAAAGTTAAATTAGTTCTAATAGTTTTAGTTCGAAATATTATTGTTTTTATAAAATTATTAGTAGCTCTAAAGACATAAATGTATCGGAAGTGAAGTAAATTGTGTGGACTGTGGATTATATATTTTTTGTACTATTTGTAACAACTGAGCTTCGATTATGAAGTATTGCTTGGAAAAAACACGTGCGACCTAGGCGCATCTTTTTTTTCAAAATAGCTTGAGAAATTATCGAAGAGGGCTGAATTTCCTAGTGGAGTAGGTTTCAGAAGGGTTTTATTGAGCACCATATAAAAAGAAAGTTCGAAAGCGGACCAACTGTAGATTATAAATTTATCTTTGCAGATTCATTTGAATGTAAATAATCATTACGAACCAAGCTTATATAAAAGTCTGATTAACTGATAAGTTGTCCATTGAGTGGAATTATTCAAAAATTAATAACAACTAACCACCAACAACAATTGCCAATCCTATGATAAGAATAAAATATTTAGTCAAAAGCTAGATAAAATAAAACATACCTATATGAAATTCGCTACAGCGTTTATAAAGTGTCCATGTAAAGTCATAAACAATGGTAGTGGTAAATATCACTTCAAATTCTTCGAAAATGATCTGACGAAGTTGCGGTGTTCCCTGTAAACCGTTTAATAATTCGAGAAAGTTAAGAGAACCTAAGGTGCCTTGATGCCATTTTGACATATCTGTTACTTGACAGGGTAGGAGCACAAACGGATTTCTCCTTTTTTAAATCGCATAGTAAATTGGTTATTCTCATGTTGGCATTACTTTTCAATTGATAAATCCGTACATTTTTTCTAAAAAATATTATATGGTTTTTTATCGTATTATATTAAAATAGTAATTTGTATACCAAGGAACTGAAGTTTAACTTTTTATCACGCATGTGGATTTAGTAGATTAAAAAGGAATTTCAGTGCCGAGGGGTACATTATGTTTTTTTAAATCGAGAAATCGTGAAATTACAACATTTTAACCAACTTTTGTAGGTTATGTTGACGTCGGTTGACGTTTATCTGTCGCCTCGCCACCTACAAAAAATCGTATCACAATGGATTACTGCACTGCCGATTTCTCGTATTTTAATGACGATTTCGACATTCTTCACTGCCGATTAAAAAAAAAGAATTTGTATGATGGGAAAGTGGTGGGCATTAGCGTATACATATAAATTAGGCGACATTGTTATTATGTTTATTTAATCAATTTTGTAGTTAAATTACCTATCTTACGCTACGCGCATCACGATGACACATAACCTATAATTTACCAGTGCCAAGTATTTAGTTCTTGTGCTAAAATTGAACAAAGAGAAAAGTATATATCTTATTCAAAAGTACTTTAGAGTGAGAGGGGCAATGATCATCTGTCCGTACCCCGCCAAAGTATAAATACGTCAAATTGACATCAAAGTACCCTGCGAGAACCTAGCATACATTAAACCATAAATAAGATAAGATAAATAAGAAGTGTAAAAATTATTGAAGCTGCACGTTTCAGAATACATTGAATATTTCTAAGAAAATTCAGATATCAACCTGAGGTGCTACACTTATTGAAGAAACCTAAACAATTTGACAGTTTTGTGGTTTACTGTTATGGTTGCATATTAAATTGAAATTGAATATTAAATTACCATTTAGTGTTTCAATGAAAACCGTAATTTATAAACTAGATTTTAAATACGATAGTGAACTTCCTTGAATCTTTCTGCTTATTTTCGTATATGTAGGCATGTATGTATTATCTGTAACCATTTACCTTGCGGAGTATAGGCTGGTGCTTTATGGCATCTAGCGGTACAATGCTCAAATTGTCTCTTGGTGATGTGTTGACCTTGTTACTCTATCTCTTAGGTCTGTGGTTATGAGTAGAGCACAGCTAATTTGGTACCCAACTGTGAATGGTCTCACCGAGCTCGGTTCCAATCGCCAAGGCTACGGAAAAATTCCGACCCCAGCGGGATTCGAACCGAGGACTTGCTTGATGCAAGCCTGGCGCTTACCCAACTGCGCCACTCGGCTTCTTATTTTCGTATATTGTAGTTTTAATTTTCAGTATTAATTGTAGTGTTTGATCTCAAGTGAAGCAATGTAATTTTTTAGGTTGCATTTCTTGAGAGTAAATCGCCACCTTAACTGGATTGCTGTTTAAGATGCCAACAATTGGCAAATTTCACATATCGAATCAGTAGTAAAAGAAGAGTTTACAAAAGCGCACCATGGATCCCAATTAGAGTACAAATCAATTTAACTGATGTCGAAGATTATCGCTGGCTCACAAATATTATGACGACAATAAAAATAAAAAATTACGTACTATATTTTTTGCAGAAATTAATAAATGTGGAGAGTAAAAACGGTACCATTGTACCCTCCAACAATATCAACTACTGGTATTGTTTCAAAAACACTTATAAGAATATATATAAAATAATCTCTTCGATCAGCAAACGGGCTATTCTGAATACATACACCAAATTGTAAGACGCTTCTTAAGTGCTGAATAATTAGAACTTGGTACCCACCCGATTTGTTTATTGGTAACCGATAAAATCTCATGAGAATAATACATAATAATGCAATAATAATAATAATATCTTTATTTTGCCACCAAGAGCTTACAAATTAATAATAATATTTTACAATAAATCTGTCAGCGACAATTGTAAATATCCTATCTCCAGCACATATTCAAAATAGTTTAAATAGTTAAATACCACCTAGTGCACCAATTGTCAACGTCTGGGTGGCACAAAAAAATCATTGCCCCCGACAAGCAAGATGCGTTAAGTGCACGTGTATACATCATTATTCGCAATGAATTAAACCACGAGCACAAAAACCACAATGTGTAAACTATGGCATCTAACAGCCTGCAAACTACCAAGGATGCAGCTATTACATAAATCTCAATAAGAATGAAAAACCACAGCACAAAAACTATATATACATGTTGCCTAAAATTGTACGAAATATGCAATTGCACGAGCTGGAAAAGGTTTTCATACTATTAGCCAAAAGAGTAATCGAAATAAAAAATGCAATAATTGTTTTGGTAATTAGTGTAATTATTGCATCTGCAACCTAGCTATTAGTTACTCTTTTATCATCCATACTATGATAAACACCTTCAAGCAATCCTATACAAACTTTTACTAACTATATACAGCCGTTATCTATTTCTGACCTAATTCAATCATCCCCCCCCCAAATTCAGGCCATCTCCAATATCAACCGTCTCCTTCCCATCGAAGAGCAGGAAGTCCGCGACCTCTTGCCTCTGGAAAGAACATTGCCCGCGGGAACGACGGATTCAACTTCCAACCTTCCGTCAACTTCCCGAGGAAGCTACGATACACGTGGTAATGGTATTGGAGTCTCGCAAGAACCCCCACTTTTCTTCATTTTATAAGAAACCAAATTATATTGTAATGGCCCTCCTGCCTATTAATAATAAAAATAGGGATTTTTAAATAAAATAAATTATTAATGGCAAGGGAAACTACACTTTCTAATTATCAAGTTATAATTGACTTTTACTTGTCATACTCAGGGCCAATTAAAAAAGTGTAACAAAAATTACGATACACAAATGGTTTATTGCCCTTTTCTTATTTTATCTATTTGCAATAAACATTCGACTCTGTAGAACATGAGACAAACTTGGTTCAGGGCGTAGATTCATAAAATTAAGAAAAACTTGGTCTGACAAATAACTCCTTGTATGACAAATACTCTTAAATATTTCGGGCAAATGCACAATTTCATCTGACATTCAGCTAACCTTTAACTTTGACTCAGTAACCAAATGATCTGCAAGTGCACAAAACAGCGTAAATTTAATTTTAAAACCACCAATAATGCAAAGACGCGTCAGGTAAATATTAATACTGTGACGTAGCAACTGCTAAGCTTGTTTTGTTTTTAGTGTGACGTCGCAACAGACGCCCGACAGTTTTTGTTTCATATCCCGCCAAAGGTGAAAAATGCCCCGTCAGTTCGCACTTCCAAAGGACGCTATCTAAATTTATGAAAACTGGACGGCTTTGGACCACTGGAATATGACTCTCTACCTCGTAAACGGTCTGAACTGGCTAAAGTCCAAAAATTATGGACCTATGCCAACGCTTTCCCTGTGAAATTCTACCTTAATCAGAGGCTTCTCGTACGCTGGATATCGCTCCCCAAATGACGCCACGAGAATTATGGACTTGGAAATTGCTTGTTGATTGGGATTTCTGCTCGTACTGGTCTCTGAATGTCCTCCCTATACGCAGCAGGCGCTGGGCGAAGTTGTTTACTCCTGGAAATGGGCCCCCGAAGTCACTCGCACTTGGACGAATTTCTCTGCTGGCTTATCTGCTTCACTTGAACCTCTTAACAACTGACAAACAACACCCACAGATGGATAGGACACTCGTAAATAACTTTAACCACAATTGATATAACTAAGAACTTTTTTATTTACAATTTTACACAAGCGCGTAGGAGCGTTTTCAATTTTAGGGGGGCCAATTTTTTAAAATGGTAGGTAACTTTTTCAACATTTTATTTTAACAAAACTATAATTCATTGATATAAAAACATCACATAAAAATGTTAATAAAAAAAACTTTCTTAATTAATAGGTGCAAAAAACAAACTGAACCCTTTGGATTCTTAACTATAGGTAGGTACAAATTAAAATAATTTTAAGAAAATTTAAAGAATTTTTCTGACTTCTTCACATGTAAACATAACAATTAGACATCGTTCACGCCAAAGGTATCTACGACTTAAATTAACTCTGGCCACTTTTTTGTCCAAATATTGTGAGTCGATGTGTATTGACGCCGATAAATTCGTCTATCAAACTATCGACATTCAGTAGTGATGCTTGTTCTTTGTAGGTATGTAAAATGCACAAGTGATTTAATCTTTCCTGCGTCATCGTACTTCTTAGGTACGTTTTGATTCGTCGCAACATAGAAAAAGACCGTTCAGCGCATGCACTTGTAACGGGAACAACAAGTAGCAAATTAATTAAGCTTTCCAATTCAGGGAACAGCATCTGAATTTCTGGAGCTAAACCAACAAATTTTTCTCTGACGTCATCTAGGGAATAACACTGCTCCAATCGAGGCTCCGATAAAATTATTTGTTTAAACATCTCGTGCTGTGTTTGATACCTTGAATGACTGATATTATAACGATCTAATAAATTTATGTAATGTTTCTTCTGATTTGATTCCAGAAAGCAATATGTGCTCTAAATCAATTATGTCCTTATAACCGGATTGATTAGATCGATTTTCGATTTCGCCGATCACTGTGTCTAATGCTCCAAAATACATGGATCGGCACATATCTTTTGTATTAGAAAAATGAAAATCAGTTGTTGATTTGGCTTTGTAATTCAATTTTGCGGGAACATTTCTTTTTCTGGGTAACCTTATCTTCTCTAAATTGAATGTTGACTCGATAGCTTCTGTCTGATTCCAAATCTTGTCAAAAGATGCTTCATGTCTTAATAATTTTAAAGCTCCAATGACTGTGCCAATAGCTTTTTTTGCTCCAGAAAAGGTGATTTTTTTATTTTGAAGAATCAAGCTAAGTTCTTCGATTGGGGCAAAAATTTTTTCACATACAAGAAGAGCCAAATAATTGATGTATTTTTCTGCTCTGTTGAAAAGTCCACGGGCTTTTGACGCAATAGGGTCCTTTGAAGTTGCCATATTTTCCAAAAAATCAATGATAGCTGCATAATTTTTTAAAGCATTGGCAACAGCACTTAATCTAACCGTCCACCTAGTTGGACACAGTGGTCTAGGATTTCCTCCATCTAAATCGAGTTCTTTACCAATATCTTTAAATAACTCTATTCTTTTAGGTGATTCTTTCACGAGAACACCAATATCATTCAACCACTGCATTGTATCTCTGAGAATATGCACAGTTCTGACAGAATCTTGGAGGGCAAGATTAAGTCTGTGGTTACTGCAATGAACATACAGCGCTAAAGGTTGTAGTTCTAACATTCTTGCTTGAACCCCTCTGTATGTACCCGACATATTAGCGCCTCCATCGTAACACTGACCCCGTAAATTATCAAGAGATAGGCCAAATCGTGTTAAACAATCTAGAATTAAACGTGTAAGCGTCTCTCCTGTAGTCGAAGCAGTAGTATATAAGCCTAGAAAATATTCTTCCACTGCAAAAGTCTCTTTCACAATTCTCACAGAAATTGACACTTGCTCTTTATTAGTTATGTCTGATGTTTCATCAACAATCAAACTAAACTGTAAATTTCGGATGGTCAACAAAATTTCCCTTAAAATAGTGTGTGCCATTTGTTGCAACATTTCATTTTGTATCTGAGGAGACAAAAACTGATTTTTTTGAAGAAACGATTTAAGATGAAGATAATCTTCACTTTTCAGATTTAAAAGTTCTCGAAAATTGCTTTTAGAATCGGAATGAGAACGTATAGCCAAACCTTGCTTTGCAAACAATGCAAGAGTTGTGAAGATTTTTTCTAGAGCAGCTCGAGCTATTTTTTGATCACTTACGCAAATCATGTTTAGTTTACTGGCGATAGTTTCTCTCTTTTCTGCATTATCTAATTTCAAAACAGCTTCACGATGAAGACTAGAACGTTCATGCAAATTAAATTTGTTGTCTCTGTTAAGAATTGGTTACTGAGCACGTTTCTGACCCGCGAGCTGGTCCCAAAATTCCTTCCCGGCGCTAATGGGGTGCAGTGGCAGTCACCCGGAATGGCGCCAAGGCGAGAACAATTGGGCACTGTTACGGGATCTACATGTGCAGGGAAGCGGCCCTTTGGGGAGGGCATGATCGAGACGGACACATTCGCTGCCAGCATTCGAACAGCGGCGCTTCGAAGCTAAAATAACCTTTGAAGTAATCTGTATTCATTTTTCGGCGATTATATGTCTTTTGTTAATTCAATCTGGTTTTAATTCCTTTATAATTTAACATCAAAAGTGGGATAAAGATCCTATCTGCTTAGGTAGCAGTCGTATTTGTTTGCGCGCGCGATAATTAATTAGTGAGATCGTGAGTTATGGCTGAACCAGGAAGGGCCGTCGTAAATGGAGAGGAGCGGCGTGCCGGTACTCGGCGGTCGACCAGCCGGCGGCGTTCTGTGGAGCGACAGCACCGGGCTCGCCGACCCCGAACCCGAAGTCCAGGAGCTGATCTTGGAAAGCGGCGAAGGGCCTGTTCGGAGCGGTGGGTCGCTGGACGTTCTCAGGCAGGTGGTGCTGGGTCCCGTCGATCGGATCCCTCGGGACACCTGGAGGTATCGAGGCGCTCTTGCGGCGAAGGTCAAGCACGGATGAGGAGGTCGCCGGAAAGTGTGACAACAGTGTCACAATTAGGCGATGCCATCGTTGAAGGTATGGCCAAGTTTGCACACCAGCTACAGGTAAAAGATAATAAAATTTTCTGTGGAAACGGCGGGAATTCGAGATCCTGCAGTATTAGCGAGCCACTTTAAAAAGTTAGATGATAAAAAGAATGAGGTAGGCGTGTTTAAAAGGGACAAAGGGAAAAGTAATTTAACAACATGTTATCAATGTGGACAGGGCGGTCATTTTAAAAAAGAAGCTGTCCGCAGGGAACTTCACGTCAAAAAGCAATTGAATATAGGCACGTAAATGTTATAAGATCACTTATCAGCCTATTGGGGACTCCGAACACTTTAATCATATCATTGAGAACCCTTATTGTAGATTTACAGTTAGTGTTTTTTACTGCATAGATTAGGATAAATTTTGTAAATGCGTCAATTATAACAAGAACATGTGTATTACCTGTCGTGCTTCTGATAAAAGGCCCTAAATGATCGATGTGAATAGTGTGAAATAGTTTTGGAATTTTTTTAATAGGGTGCAATTCTCCCTGCGGTTTACCTGAAGGTGATTTAAAATATAAACAATTTAAGCAGTTTTTCACATACTTCTTAATAAATCTACGCATCTTCGGAAACCAATATTGACTTGCAACCAACTCATAAGTTTTTGCAAAAGCAAAATGGCCATTTCTACATATAAATTTTGCTGCTACTTGTTAATTTAGTGGTAGCATTCCACAAATTGTTCTAATCGCAATTGCTTTACTATGGGTACAATTATTGTAATTACATTAATTGCGAGCTACAGTGGCGTAACGCTTCATGAACCAATTTCAATTAAATTGACGCCATTATAATAAGAAATGAAATAATTGGCATTCAATTATTCATTTAAGACAATTGTATTTAGGTATGTAGGCACATATTTTCGGTGCCCTGGGCTAATTTATTTTTCCAGGATTCAGATCGGTCACATGCATAAATTTCACAAGAACTGGCGACTTACCAGAAATTCCATAACGCCCCTGCAGTCTGGGTTGTAAATCAGAAACATGATACTAGGGGGTGCAAGGCGATGCTACGGGGACAAGCCATAAGCTACAACCGAGATGGCGAGGTCCTTTCCGGATTTTAAAGGTGTTGGGAAACGACCGATATGAAGTGTCAGACATCCCAGGCAGTAGTCGCTCTCAGTTGAGGTATCACAGCGTGGCTGGTGTGGATAACATCAGGCCATGGATCCGATTCGAGTAGGAGAGTCGGGTGATAATGGAGAGTGATGGTAAGGGTCAGGGGTATTTTGTGATTATCTTGCTATGGGCTTCGGCGGTAACACTTTGTGGTCAAGTACAGGTAACACATAGTTCTGTTTTGGCGGGAACACATTGTGGTCGAATGGTAGTGGTATTCACATCATATGCCTGGGGTCACTGAGGTATGCGGGCGCAAGGCTACTGGTGACGTGACCAAATTTTTAATTATTATATGTAGATATTTTACTGTTTTTTCAACTTTTTATTAATTAATAATAAACTGGGCCCAGTGTATTGTATTCTCATTAGGGTATAGGTTGGATTGCTGTTCCCTAAGGAGTGCAACCTGCCGTGTTCATTTTTTATTCTATTTTATTTGTCAAGGTGCTCTGTCTCAGACATTCTGTACAAGTTTCAGATTTCCGTGCCGTGTTACCCGAGTGAGGACACTCAGTTCAGTCAGGAAAGGCCGTGTTAAGAATTGGTTACTGAGCACGTTTCTGACCCGCGAGCTGGTCCCAAAATTCCTTCCCGGCGCTAATGGGGTGCAGTGGCAGTCACCCGGAATGGCGCCAAGGCGAGAACAATTGGGCACTGTTACGGGATCTACATGTGCAGGGAAGCGGCCCTTTGGGGAGGGCATGATCGAGACGGACACATTCGCTGCCAGCATTCGAACAGCGGCGCTTCGAAGCTAAAATAACCTTTGAAGTAATCTGTATTCATTTTTCGGCGATTATATGTCTTTTGTTAATTCAATCTGGTTTTAATTCCTTCATAATTTAACATCTCCTTTTTTCCAATTGTTAAAACCTGATTTTAAAAATGCATCCTGCAGCTTGTATGTGAACGTTATGAGATTTAATTGAGTGGCTTTAACACATAAATAACAAACAACCTTTTTAATGTTAACGTCAAAATGAATCCACGGATACCTGACAAACCACTCATCCTGAAACTTTCTATCCCTGCTTCGTAGAATTTGTCTAGGTATGATACTTGCTTTGGGATGGAATGGTGCTTCTGAAAGATGTGATAGTGATAATAATTCACGTGCTGTTTTTAACATTTCAGGATTTGATTCGCTTCTGTTCTGTTCAGCCGAAATCTTACTTAAACTTAAGTTGGTACCAGTATCAGCAAAAGTTTTATCATTACTATCATTTATTTCAATATTCACTGTCTCCACTAAAGATGTTGATGATTCACTAGCACTATTTTGATTTTTTGATGTAGTAGGAATAACATTTTCCTCGCCTTTGAGAACACAAGTCGCATCAGTGCCAGCAATATCTGAAATAAATTAGGTTGTTGTTGTTAGGTGTTATTAGGTAGGCACTAAGGCACGGGCACCTAAATTTACAGTTTCTACTTTAAATGCAATCGTAATAAATTTTATGCAATATTCATTAAAAACCAAAATACGATTCGTTAAAAAAATCGGAATTTTTAAATATTATTTTAATGTACCTGTCCGTCTTTTTTGCAGTCCCGATTACTGTAAGCATCTGAAGATGTAATAAAAAAACTGGTTATTTTTTTCTGAGACATATTTTATTTACTAGTCCACTCTTCTATGTTCACTCTACGCCGATTCACATTGAAATGAGTAATGTGCAATGGCTGCAATTGTTTTGCTTGCTCAATTCTCGGAAAACTCTCGGCTCAGCTGCAGTCGGCGCGACCGAGAAATTTTTGGAAGAACAGTAAAAATTTACATTTCTTCTTACGACTTTTTAGTGCACAAGACGCCACATCCAAAATTATTAATTAAAAATTTTAAAAGGACGAACTTATTAAAAACATTATAAACAACTGATAAAAACAAATTTTATGGAATTAGACAAATAATAGTAGTAAAGAAAAAAAGAACACTTGAAATTTAGGGGGGCCATTGGCCCCCCTGGCCCCCCTGGCTCCTACGCGCTTGATTTTACATAATTGAGGAGCTCAATGTGGCCCCAACACACAATTTTCTAGCTTGTTTAGTTATTTATAAAAAATGACAGTCAGGTCTCTTAGCAAATATATTTTCAAATGTTTATAAAAAAATTAGGATTGATAACATGTTTAACCTTATGGACTACAGTTTTGATGTCAGTCTCTGTCTAACCACTAATATTGTCTTTATTCTTGGAATAATTGTTACTATACTTGCTCTGCTTTTAATTCACTTTGGTTTATAATACAGTGATACACTTGGAGTTCATTTAACATATAATTGTCTTTCGATCGGTTACCTTCCATTTTCATTGCTCTTTGCAATTATTTTTTTGCTAGCACGGTTTAGTTTACCTTTCAGCTAATCTGCTTTTTGCTGGCTTATACAGTTTTACTGCATAAAGCTCATATTGTTTTTGTATTTAACAAATCATTTTGTATTATTCTATTCACATTAGGTATGATATTAATAAGCTCAATTCCGTCAGTTACAAATTAAATTGCATTGGCCCTTCCGAACATTTATCATATCTGAAACTATGAATGTAACTCTTCTGAAACCTGCTTTGTTTCATGCTAACTTCTACCCCTAAAATGATTAGATATTGCTGCTCACATCAAGTGCACTTATTAATGTAAAGTATTGATTATCTTGTAATAGATAAAATATTTGATTCTGTGCTCATGTTGACCGTATTCATTTAGTTAATTATGCAATCAGATTTTATGGACAGTGAACCATCACAATATTAAGATGTCTCTAATTAAGAACAAGAGACTCCTTATTAAAAATATAACTATACTTTTCGACCCCCCCCTCTTGGGGAACAACCTAAAAATTAATATTAGTGATTAATGAAGGATGTGATTATTAGAAAACAAGGTGCTTGTATAGTCGCGATGGCAGCATTTTATAGGCACCTGGCCTGTAAAGACTCATTTACCGGTTAGTTCAGACGACAATAACACTTTACAGGCACCTGGCCTGTAAAGACTCATTTACCGAGTCAGTTCAGACGACAGTAATGACCGTTTAACTAATCAAGAGGAAATAAAAGCTTTTGCCGGTCCCTGATGCTTTGGTTACTATGGAATCAAGTGTGTGTTATTGTTTGGATAAGTCAAATAATACATACCAATGTCATAATTTTTTTGAGTTTGCGAAAGTGAATTCGCAAGTTTGAAAGTATGGACTCGGATGTCGTAAAAAAATATTGTACGATACACGACCGGAAAGTGTTTTGCAGGTCTCCCCAAGCTTCCAGGGCTCGCCCTGGATTCTACTTTGCTCGATCTGCAAAACACTACATTCCGGTCTTGTAACGTAAATTACTATTACACGCAACTTACCTCGGGAAAATTATAGCAATTTGCAAATAAAAATATTGCATTCGCTAGGATTCGAACTCCTGGTCTCAGGCATTCACTTAGGCGGAATCGGATTACTAATTGTTAGTTCGTCGTTTTAACTGCTAGCGCACGCCGGCACAGTAGTTTGATTCGCTTTTGGCTGTATTATAAAGGACACGTTGATCACTGTATATTTCTGTTTATTTTACGATATTCGCCTTGTTTCTGCTGGGCCCTATTTTCGTCGTGAAGGGTAAAAACATGAGCTATGTGCGAAAAGTTGCAAAAGTCATAACATTAATTGAAGCCAAGTTGCAAGCGAACTTAATGTCAGTTATTCTATAGTGTCCAGGGTTTGGAATTGCTACTGAGAGACAGAAAGTTATGGCCAGGCTCGAAAGCTTGCAATAACCGTATAGCAAGGCAGATGTTCTCACAATTGTGCTAGAGACTTATATAATGACCTCAGAAAAGCTAGTGGTATACAGGTTAGTGCAGAAATCATACGAAACAAGATTGCGGGAGAACAATTTCAGGTCAAGGATACCGAAAATCACGATTGACTCAGAATTACAGAAGAGACCGACTAGAGTTTGATCAACAACATATAGAATTGAGAATAGAGCAGTTGTCATCCTCATAAGTGCTTTTTAGTAATGGCTCAAGATTTACATTGACAAGTCGTCTTCGAGTTCGGGGACGTGCAAGTGAAAGCCATCGTGAAGGACTTACTCAGGAGATAGATAAATTCTCTTCCAACAGAATCTGGCATGGAGTGGCCTTGTATCAGTTTTAATACTCGTACAGATCGCGTTGCTGTACCTGGATGAACGAATGCGGCCCGGCACATCGAGAGCATTCTTGCAAGTAATGTGGTAACTGCTGCAGTCTATAGAGGCCCTGGATTTCTAGAAGCTCAGAGAAGAATGTTCCTGGAAGTACCCCCAATTTTCGTAATGGACTAGCCATTTTCTAGTCCAGAACTTTATCTCATCGAACACTTATGGACGAGTTGGATCGGAAGATCAGGAATCAACCTGTAGCTCCTGAAAGCCTTCAACAACTCACGGTAGTTCTACAAAAATAAAACTACATACCTTAAGAAGATATACGAAGATTGATTGAAAGTATGCTTTCGCTTCTTGCAGTTTTAAAAAATTAAATTTAAAATTATTTTTAGTTTTTTCCTAGTTTATTGGCATACTTTCGCTATAGTGGTGTAGACAATATTTTCAACTCGGACTTACAACCAAGAGATGTTTTAATCTAGCAAGCCACTAAAAGAATATTAAAACTACACAAATTTCCACAATTAAAATCCATAATCAAGTATATGCATCAAACTAAGAAAAGTGTGATATTTTTTACACATTTTGGAATGTCTACCGAATAGCCGATGACCATAAAAATTTGAGCAAGAAGTTTGTACAAAGCTGGATGAGAACTTCAGAACTTCACCTGTCGAAATACAGTAATTTATTAATGAGCTTGTACCTTAAAATCACCTGGACACGATTGCATTCCTAACATACCCATTCAAAAAATTCTATAATTTTTAACGCCTGTTTAAGAATGAGATATTTTCCAACAACTTTGAAACCTGGTCACGTGTTCCTATTCACAAAACCCGGAGAAAACCATATATATCCAATCAACTACTGCATAATAAGTCTTTTTCCGACAATAGTCAAATTGTTAAAAAAATCTTTGATTACTTTTCGACATTTTTAAGAAAACATATCATTCCTACCTTTCAATATGTTTTCGCAAGAAACACGCAAGATTTACAAACACTCTCGCCTCTCGAAACTTAACGCAACGGTTATAGGACAGTACCAACATACCAATTTTTAGGTGCTTTCTTCTAGTAAATGCGAAGCTCAAGTTTTCACCATTCGCAGACTAATAACACTACCAAACATCGTGTATTGGTACTTCCGCGCTATGCTGTTCCAAACTAGAATAATTATGACTGTGGCGATAATAGATACACAAAATTCCTTTGGCGTAATTCACAATAGTTCACTGCCCTTGACAGACGGGCTTCGGCAGGTAACATTCCTTACGGTAAAACTACAGTTGCATTTTCCATCTAACGGGAATGTTGCTGGCTTCACAAACCCTGACATAACGGGACTGCGAATTCTCCAAAGGGATATTCACCCCTTTCGGATATAACTAACGGGATTGACATAAGCTGTGGTCAGTTACAGCCCATCCTCGGTGAGTACGAATTCGTAGCATCTTCTTTTACAATAAACGTTTTTCTACCGGTTTACAAGTGTTTTTGTTTTGGGCTCAAACCATTCGCGCGCCCACGCACAATGACTAACATACATTTATACTTAAATAATATTGAAATAAACTAGAATAACAGTCTTATACGCAAACATTAAACCGCATGAAAGCCAGTCGTGCATGAAAGCTGGCCCTGCACAAAATACAGTCCTGCCCGCGATATTTCGCTGAGTCTTGCGCGGTAATCGGATATTCCAGCAATGAGATGACGTTTGACGTCACAGGTCGCCACGATAGCTCTTGGTTAAGCCCAAAAACAATACCTGACTTAGAATGCGAGGTGATGCAATGTGGTGCAATTTGCTAATTGTACAGATTTAAAATCGGAAGATCACCAACCTTTACTAATTGCGTGCAGGTACTTTTCCTAGCTGTAGCAGATTTTCTCACCTCGCTTGATGGCGTGAACCTCTAGCTTTTGGCTGGATATGCTGTTGGCTTATATTTACAACTGCTCTTCAAAATTACGCAGGAATATGACTTGAAGCAACTTCTGAAGCTTGAGACATAATTTTAATGCCTAGCACTGAATACAATTTTTGGGGGGTGGGCCAACTTTGCAGCACGAAGGAACAATATGTTTCTTTCAATGGCTAATGCCGCTCTTTCTGCACGTCGCATATATAGTATGTCTTGCTGGCATTTTCCAATTGTTTCCGGCGACGCTTGCAAAAACGGCTACCCGTGGTTTTACAGATGAAGCATACTCACGCACACTGGCGGCAGATTGAAACTCAACTAAATTTACTTACAGGTAAATATTACAATCACAACCATACAAATTGACTACATGTTGAAAGATTTTCGCAAGGCTAGAGCATAATATCGAAAGCTCACAAAAAGAATCTCAGCTGCCTTTATGATCTCAGGACTAGATTGCCTTAGGAGTGTTCTTTTCGAGTCCGTGAGTAATGCACGTCACTTGAAATAATATATTATTCAACGAGTAAGAAAGTTAAACATTATTCACTAGGATAACATTTGGGCGGAGAGTCGAAGGCGAGCGGCGCAATTTATTCGAGTGAACAATGGCCATTCTCACGAGTTAAATTCATATTCAATACTTTACTTTTATTATTTCTTTACCGATATTAAGTTTTGACGCTTGGATTTATTAGTTTCTTTATTGATTTTTCACCTTCATAATATACTGAAAAATAATTTAAAAACTCGGCAATGATTGGCTGCCAACAGTTAAATAATAAAAAAAATGATTTCAATGCTTGAATACCTGATAACCTTCTCAATTAAAAACGCATCAATATTGTGTATATTATTTAATATGGGTCTTAAAACAATATTACAGTACGGGCTCTGACAATTTTCAAGGTGTACAATTTTAATATCACCTGAGGATTCCGACCCTTTGTAAATTTTGAAATTTTCGCACATTACAGATAGCTCGGGATGCTTAAAATTAGATTGAAAAACGAATTCAGTTACACAATTTTAATTGATCGATAGAAATATAAAATAAAAATAATCCATAATTGAGAGATAGCCCAGGTTGTATAAGCGGATTCGCTGTGAATAAACTGAATATATGGAATTGGTCACTTAGGAGAGACCGATGCAACTTACGGAGTTTTAAAGGTTATATGATGAATTGTTGGTGCTATCAATAATCGAATCGAAGGAATAACTAAAATAAATTCATGTATATAACACAAAAACATATGCTTATTTGCTCGCTGTAACTGTACATACTCGTTTGGCTTTTTGAGTGTCTGAATCTTGTCTGCTTGCACGCCTAAAGCCTAAAACTAAATTGATGTTAATGAGAGGGGCATCTTCGTAATAGAGTTCTATTATAAAAATTGTAGTGTACATAGAACTTCTATTACTTCGACACGAAGTGTACGAAGTATTGAAATTCCCTCATATCGAAAACCACTCTGAGTCAAATATCTCTAAAATTCGAGCCAACCGACTAATGAACCCACTATATCAAATCTCCGTCTCGGCGGTGCGGATCTTTTGGTGAAGATCCCAGCCCACTGGATCAATCCCCCGTATTGGGGGGTGCCTAAACGTGCTGTGCGGGGGATGTATGTTCGTATGTGTACACGATTCCGGTCGCCAGGAACCTTCCTGAAGTCTTGGATCGTTTTCATACGATAGGTCCTCCGAAAATGAAGGCAACATCAACTTTTGAGCTATGGTCGTCGGCAAAAATTTTTTTTTGTTTTTTTTTATAAATAACTGGTTCATAGCATTTCATTGTATTAGCGAAACGGAGTGATGCTGAGTATCGAAGTATTCTTGGAAAGCACGGAAGGGCGCTTTTATTGGCTGGGGGGTACTGTATATTTTTTTACTTTGAATTGAAGCGTATAACTTTATTTTCATTCTAAGCTATTCAATCATAGAAAGCATTGTTTTGGTCGATGAGGCATTGTTGCTATTATTAACACAGTCTAAGGAATAAGCAAGATCAATCCATACATTATAACGTCAGCAAAATTAAGTTAAATGGAGGTAAAGAAGAGCGACACGCCTCGCGTGCAGTGCTATTCATAAAATCGGTGTGAACGCTAGACATTTATTTTCCCTTGTGATTTTGAAATATAAAACTTTCTGTCCTTTCGAAACTATTCAACTAAAGATAGCGTTGTAGGCTCTGGAGTTGGTCTTGTCTCATTTTTTTTCTTTATTAGTTGTGGTACTTTGTGGACGCAAGTCATATGAATTCATGATAGTATATATAGTTAAATGCACTACTCAAAATAGTTACGAGATATTTCATAACATTTAAAATATAAAAACATTTGCAGATGTTATTTTAACTAGGTACCTGTTTTTCTTAAATATTATTGTTATGAAATAGCCTTTAATTGTTTTGAGCAGTATAGTTCGCTTATTCGCTTATCTTGTCGCGTTGAGATAAACAAGTGTTATGAAATAGAATTTATCTAGTACTCAGCCTTGTTACATACCTGCAAACTCGCAATATATGAGTACAAGCAACGAAGACCAACATTTATACTATAGACATGCGAAACCATATTACAGCCAAAGCTGCGATTATATTAAGTTTGCTTACCTATCAACTTCTATCATCATAATGTATATTTAATCAAGCTCAACCACACTTTTTACACCTGTTTTCAATGCAATTACAACCTAGATTATATATAGCCGATCCAAAAGTAACTTCTACGTACCCTAGATTTGTATATACGCAATCACAACATTTACCAGAGTCGGTGAGCCTTTAATAATTTTAATAGCCGTAACCGATATTACAAAAATGAACAGTTTATCAAATAAAACACCCTATAACACAATATGAGAGTATACACCAAATCCCCAAACACTCACAAATAATCTGTACAAAAAAGTGAATACAGATCGTAAAAATGTGGATTCAGTGTCGCAAATAAGTTAAGATTTTGTAGGTAATTATTAAAATAAACGATTTTCTAAAAGTTCGTACAATGAAGACAAATAGAAAGTCTGAAAGCCGCTTAGAAGCGCAGAAACGAAGAGTAAAGCGCAAAACAAATTTAAACGTTGAGAAGAGATTTCACGTATTAACCCAAAATACTCCTGATAGTAAAAAATCTTTAACGGGCTTTACTCAAAACTTCCCTCGCAGTTGACGTTGTGACGCAAAATTGAGCAAAGCTGTATTTTCGATAAACATAGTATATTCTAGGGATGGGCGCGTGACGTGAAAACAGTCGTGTCACGTCGTGTCACGGCGTGTCACGTCGTGAACGTGACTAATATTTGAAAATCGTGACGTGAACGTGAGTGAACGTGAGTGAAAATTACCAAGGCGTGATTCACGTTTCACGTTAATTTCACGTTAAATATTTAGTAACAAATAAAAAACTGCAGGGTGCCCCGGGTGCTGATTACATATTATTGTTAAATCAAAATTTTAATGTGTAGATGTGTAGATGAACTTATTATTCTAATAAAAGTAATGTTTTGTTTTGTATACTCGGCTTAACGCTGAAAATGTTAATTACGTTTTATTATTAAACCAAAAATGTATTGCGTAGATGTGTAGATGAACCTATTTTTAGAAAAGTCCCTAATGTTTTGTTTTGTATACTCGACTTAACACTGAAAATGTTGATTACGTTTTATTTTTAAACCAATTTATTTTGTAGACGTGTAGATGAACTTATTATTCTAATAAAAGTAAAGTTTTGTTTTGTATACTCGCCTTAACGCTGAAAATGTTGATCCTTGTACGTAAAAGTACTTTTTCCCGCTGCTGATCATGTAAGTCAGTGATACAGTCTTAGTAACAAAACGTGTAAGTCGGTGATTATATTTGATTGCTGCTTTTCTTGACAACGGAACTTAATATTATTATTAAGTTCCTAGGATAATAAAATTAGCAAAGCAAGATGCAGATTTAGACGTTTTGTTTATAAATTGCAAGCGTTTATGTGACATGTGACACTCACAGGTAACACGACTCAAGAAAACTAATCCTGATGACAGGTGACAGACCAAACGATTTTTTCAAAAATTTAGGAAAATTTCGATAAGCAGCGGGAAAAATATAATAAAATAACTGTTCAGTCATTTTGCTATTTCAGATGCTTAATTGCATTTCACGCCGTTAGTTAGGTCATTTTGGTATTTTGAATAGCCGCCTAAGCTTAGAGCAGCGCGCCCGTATGCTAAGCCCTTTTAGCTCTTTATTTGGCTCCATCGCCTAATTCCAGAATCACGATTTCGCACATAGTTAGCCTAAAAAGCAGTATTTGTCGTCGGTTGGAGCTCTCCTCTGATGGCGTTTTTCCGAATTTCGAATAGCACGCTGTCGTGGCGTGATACCAGCGTGGCCCGCATTGGTTGGTTTCATTTCATCGCCTTGCGATTCGCTGTGGTTTAGTCACGTGGGGGACGCGGCCAAGGTGACCTTTTGCCAACGCTTCCCTCGGGGCATTCAGCCGAGAGCCGTCGTTAAAACAAGAGGTCGGATAGTGTATGTGAGTTCGTGCGGCGCTCCCGCCATTATGGCGGGGGCGTCAGTCGTTTTCCCGTCGGGTGCTGCTTCAGCAGTTATGTTGCGGGCGTTTTCGCCTTGAAGGAGTCTTCCAGAGCCCGTGGCAGAGAGCGCTTGTGTGTGGTGGTGGTGATTCGAAATTTGTCGAGTGATCTTCGGCGTAACGTGGGTGTTTTGGAGCCCAGTTCCTGCTACTATTAGTGAGGGGTCGTGCCCCCTTCATCTCGACCTACGAGGATTTGGTTCAGCAGAACGAGTGAGGCCCCCATCATTTTCGTCGTCCCGTTGTACGCGTCTTGACGCGTCTCCCGTCGCCATTGAGGCGGTTATGCATTCACCCCCTTTCGCCGTTGTAACACCGAAGGTACCTACCACCTACGATTGCAGCTCGTCGCAACTCAGCTGTACCAGGCTCCCTCGCCGCCCACGCATTAAGGTATGTGCCTTTAACCTGATTACCGCTGTGAACGCGAGTGTTACTCATTACTACTCATTACTACGCTAGTGTATTCATTCAGACTGCAGACAGTTCAGGCCGTGAAGGCTAATGTAAATCGTCGCTGCCCTTGCATAAGGCAATGTGTATCTTTGTACCTATTCATTACTACGCTAGTGTATTCATTCAGACTGCAGACAGTTCAGGCCGTGAAGGCTAATGTAAATCGTCGCTGCCCTTGCATAAGGCAATGTGTATCTTTGTACCTATTATTGCTGTTCACTAATGTTCAACATCTGTCGTTAAGCTTAGAGCGCGCGTGCCAGCTGGTGCCCTTAATTATAGAGTAAGGTTAGATACAGGGCGACGCATTCTGCTACCCCATTGTAACTCGAAGTGAAATATATGATTGGTTAGTTAAGGGAACTATTGTTTGTTTCGGTTTGTGCATGTTCTGTTACAGATAGACGCCCCTTTATTGTACGAATTATTGTACGACGGAACGAGGAAGCTGTGAGCGTGCAGGTGAGTGGGACAGCTGCGTAGTCGTGGTCGGATGGACACCTAATCACAATCCTTGCTTAAGGCAATCCCGAAGTTGTTGTTTGACCTTGCAACTCTTGAATAATCTTATTGGCGGAGTATTTTTGCATGCTTCGCTCCCGTCTAACCGTCCAGGCCCGGTTAGCCGGGTTACGACAGGCTTGGTGGCGCCCTCATAATTTCGACATACCCTGTATATATTATGCCACCGCGCGCTTGCCCAGAACGTATCGTGTGACTCACGCCCGACTCCCTGAGCGTTCCAGCCGTGGCCTATTAGCCTATTTCGAACCGATCTCAGGGCAAGTGTGTCATGTTTTCAGGACTGATTCCGTGGTGCGATGCTCACCTTGGGTGGGTGTCGTAAAGTCCTTTTCATACCGTAACAACTTATGGAACACACGGAGCCATACATTACAACTACAATAATTTTTTCTGTTTCCAGAAAATTCAAGTAATTTAGTTTAATCTTCCAACACGTTATAACCTCTGAAATGAACGTTTTGCAGTACATATTAGCCACAGAAGATTATGCTATGCTACGAAAACTTTAATTATGGTTCATAATGAAGCATTTTAGCTCGAGTAAGTTCAGCATCATTAACAAGTGCTGGATGACATGCTTAGAGTTTGAAGTTGCAGCAACCCCTTTAATAGCACGTTTGGAACACACGGACCGATACATTACAATTACAATAATTTTTTCCGCTTCCAAAAAATGCAAGTATTTTAGTTTAATCTTCCAACACGTTATAACGTCTGAAATGAACGTTTTGCAGTACATATTAGGCACAGAAGATTATGCTAGGCTAAGAAAACTTTTATTATGGCTCATAATGTAAGCATTTTAGGTCGAGTAAGCTCAGAATCATTAACAAGTGCTGCATGACATGCTTAGAGGTTGAAGTTGCAGCAACCCCTCTAATAGCACGTTTGGAACACACGGACCGATACATTACAATTACAATAATTTTTTCCGCTTCCAAAAAATGCAAGTATTTTAGTTTAGCCTTCTAATACGTTATAACGTGTGTGATGCACGTTTTGCAGTACATATTAGCCACAGAGGATTCTACTAAGCTAATAAAACATTTATTATGGCTCATAATGTAAGCATTTTAGATCGAGTAAGTTCAGCATCATTAACAGGTGCTGCATGACATGCTTGGAGTGGACTGAAGTTGCAGCAACCTTTCTAGTAGCACTTTTGGAACACACCTAGCCATACATTACAACTACAATAATTTTTTCTGTTTCCAGAAAATTCAAGTATTTTAGTTTAATCTTCCAACACGTTATTAACGTCTGAAATAAACGTTTTGCAGTACATATTAGGCACAGAAGATTATGCTAGGCTAAGAAAACTTTTATTATGGTTCTTAATGAAGCATTTTAGCTCGAGTAAGTTCAGCATCATTAACAAGTGCTGCATGACATGCTTAGAGGTTGAAGTTGCAGCAACTCCTTTAATAGCACGTTTGGAACACTCGAACTGATACATTACTATTACAATATTTTTTCTGTTTCCAGAAAATTCAAGTATTTTAGTTTAATCTTCTAATACCGTTATAACGTGTGTGATGCACGTTTTGCAGTACATATTAGCCTCAGATGATTCTACTAGACTAATAAAACATTTATTATGGCTCATAATGTAAGCATTTTAGCTCGAGTAAGTTCAGCATCATTAACAGGTGCTGCATGACATGCTTGGAGTGGACTGAAGTTGCAGCAACCTTTCTAGTAGCACTTATGGAACACACGGAGCCATACATTACAACTACAATAATTTTTTCTGTTTCCAGAAAATTCAAGTAATTTAGTTTAATCTTCCAACACGTTATAACGTCTGAAATGAACGTTTTGCAGTACATATTAGCCACAGAAGATTATGCTATGCTACGAAAACTTTAATTATGGTTCATAATGAAGCATTTTAGCTCGAGTAAGTTCAGCATCATTAACAAGTGCTGGATGACATGCTTAGAGGTTGAAGTTGCAGCAACCCCTTTAATAGCACGTTTGGAACACACGGACCGATACA
Organism: Agriotes lineatus; assembly: GCA_940337035.1. Classification (NCBI taxonomy): domain Eukaryota; kingdom Metazoa; phylum Arthropoda; class Insecta; order Coleoptera; family Elateridae; genus Agriotes; species Agriotes lineatus. The sequence continues at coordinate 81,113 of CALNHX010004180.1, read as the reverse complement.
TTACAATTACAATAATTTTTTCCGCTTCCAAAAAATGCAAGTATTTTAGTTTAATCTTCCAACACGTTATAACGTCTGAAATGAACGTTTTGCAGTACATATTAGGCACAGAAGATTATGCTAGGCTAAGAAAACTTTTATTATGGCTCATAATGTAAGCATTTTAGGTCGAGTAAGCTCAGAATCATTAACAAGTGCTGCATGACATGCTTAGAGGTTGAAGTTGCAGCAACCCCTCTAATAGCACGTTTGGAACACACGGACCGATACATTACAATTACAATAATTTTTTCCGCTTCCAAAAAATGCAAGTATTTTAGTTTAGCCTTCTAATACGTTATAACGTGTGTGATGCACGTTTTGCAGTACATATTAGCCACAGAGGATTCTACTAGGCTAATAAAACATTTATTATGGCTCATAATGTAAGCATTTTAGCTCGAGTAAGTTCAGCATCATTAACAGGTGCTGCATGACATGCTTGGAGTGGACTGAAGTTGCAGCTACCTTTCTAGTAGCACTTATGGAACACACGGAGCCATACATTACAACTACAATAATTTTTTCTGTTTCCAGAAAATTCAAGTAATTTAGTTTAATCTTCCAACACGTTATAACGTCTGAAATGAACGTTTTGCAGTACATATTAGGCACAGAAGATTATGCTAGGCTAAGAAAACTTTTATTATGGCTCATAATGAAAGCATTTGAGGTCGAGTAAGCTCAGAATCATTAACAAGTGCTGCATGACATGCTTAGAGGTTGAAGTTGCAGCAACCCCTCTAATAGCACGTTTGGAACACACGGACCGATACATTACAGTTACAATAATTTTTTCCGCTTCCAGAAAATTCAAGTATTTTAGTTTAATCTTCCAACACGTTATAACGTCTGAAATGAACGATTTGCAGTACATATTAGGCACAGAAGATTATGCTAGGCTAAGAAAATTTAAATTATGGTTCATAATGAAGCATTTTAGCTCGAGTAAGTTCAGCATCATTAACAGGTGCTGCATGACGTGCTTGGAGAGGACTGAAGTTGCAGCAACCTTTCTAGTAGCACTTTTGGAACACACGGAGCAATACATTACAATTACAATAACTTTTTCCGTTTCCAAAAAATGCAAGTATTTTAGTTTAGCCTTCTAGTACGTTATAACGTGTGTGATGCACGTTTTGCAGTACATATTAGCCACAGAGGATTCTACTAGGTTAATAAAACATTTATTATGGCTCATAATATAAGCATTTTAGCTCGAGTAAGTTCAGCATCATTAACAGGTGCTGCATGACATGCTTGGAGTGGACTGAAGTTGCAGCAACCTTTCTAGTAGCACTTTTGGAACACACGGAGCCATACATTACAACTACAATATTTTTTTCTGTTTCCAAAAAATGCAAGTATTTTAGTTTAATCTTCCAACACGTTATAACGTCTGAAATGAACGTTTTGCAGTACATATTAGGCACAGAAGATTATGCTAGGCTAAGAAAACTTTTATTATGGTTCATAATGTAAGCATTTTAGGTCGAGTAAGCTCAGAATCATTAACAAGTGCTGCATGACATGCTTAGAGGTTGAAGTTGCAGCAACCTCTCTAATAGCACGTTTGGAACACACGGACCGATACATTACAATTACAATAATTTTTTCCGCTTCCAAAAAATGCAAGTATTTTAGTTTAATCTTCCAACGCGTTATAACGTCTGAAATGAACGTTTTGCCGTACATATTAGGCACAGAAGATTATGCTAGGCTAAGAACATTTTTATTATGGCTCATAATGTAAGAATTTTAGGTCGAGTAAGCTCAGAATCATTAACAAGTACTGCATGACATGCTTAGAGGTTGAAGTTACAGCAACCCCTCTAATAGCACTTTTGGAACACACGGAGCCATACATTACAACTACAATATTTTTTTCTGTTTCCAAAAAATGCAAGTATTTTAGTTTAATCTTCCAACACGTTATAACGTCTGAAATGAACGTTTTGCAGTACATATTAGCCACAGAAGATTATGCTATGCTACGAAAACTTTAATTATGGTTCATAATGAAGCATTTTAGCTCGAGTAAGTTCAGCATCATTAACAAGTGCTGGATGACATGCTTAGAGGTTGAAGTTGCAGCAACCCCTTTAATAGCACGTTTGGAACACACGGACCGATACATTACAACTACAATAATTTTTTCCGCTTCCAAAAAATGCAAGTATTTTAGTTTAATCTTCCAACACGTTATAACGTCTGAAATGAACGTTTTCCAGTACATATTAGGCACAGAAGATTATGCTAGGCTAAGAAAACTTTTATTATGGCTCATAATGTAAGCATTTTAGGTCGAGTAAGCTCAGAATCATTAACAAGTGCTGCATGACATGCTTAGAGGTTGAAGTTGCAGCAACCCCTCTAATAGCACGTTTGGAACACACGGACCGATACATTACAATTACAATAATTTTTTCCGCTTCCAAAAAATGCAAGTATTATAGTTTAGCCTTCTAATACGTTATAACGTGTGTGATGCACGTTTTGCAGTACATATTAGCCACAGAGGATTCTACTAGGCTAATAAAACATTTATTATGGCTCATAATGTAAGCATTTTAGCTCGAGTAAGTTCAGCATCATTAACAGGTGCTGCATGACATGCTTGGAGTGGACTGAAGTTGCAGCAACCTTTCTAGTAGCACTTTTGGAACACACCTAGCCATACATTACAACTACAATAATTTTTTCTGTTTCCAGAAAATTCAAGTATTTTAGTTTAATCTTCCAACACGTTATAACGTCTGAAATAAACGTTTTGCAGTACATATTAGGCACAGAAGATTATGCTAGGCTAAGAAACCTTTTATTATGGCTCATAATGTAAGCATTTTAGGTCGAGTAAGCTCAGAATCATTAACAAGTGCTGCATGACATGCTTAGAGGTTGAAGTTGCAGCAACCCCTCTAATAGCACGTTTTGAACACACGGACCGATACATTACAATTACAATAATTTTTTCCGCTTCCAAAAAATGCAAGTATTTTAGTTTAATCTTCCAACACGTTATAACGTCTGAAATGAACGTTTTGCAGTACATATTAGCCACAGAGGATTCTACTAGGCTAATAAAACATTTATTATGGTTCATAATGTAAGCATTTTAGAACGAGTAAGTTCAGCATCATTAACAGGTGCTGCATGACATGCTTGGAGTGGACTGAAGTTGCAGTAACCTTTCTAGTAGCACTTTTGGAACATACGGAGCCATACATTACAACTACAATAATTTTTTCTGTTTCCAGAAAATTCAAGTATTTTAGTTTAATCTTCCAAAACGTTATAACGTCTGAAATGCAAGTTTTGCGGTACATATGAGGCACAGAAGATTATGCTAGGCTAAGAAAACTTTAATTATGGTTCTTAATGAAGCATTTTAGCTCGAGTAAGTTCAGCATCATTAACAAGTGCTGCATGACATGCTTAGAGGTTGAAGTTGCAGCAACTCCTTTAATAGCACGTTTGGAACACTCGGACCGATACATTACTATTACAATATTTTTTTCTGTTTCCAGAAAATTCAAGTACTTTAGTTTAATTTTCTAATACCGTTATAACATGTGTGATGCACGTTTTGCAGTACATATTAGCCACAGATGATTCTACTAGACTAATAAAACATTTATTATGGCTCATAATGTAAGCATTTTAGCTCGAGTAAGTTCAGCATCATTAACAGGTGCTGCATGACATGCTTGGAGTGGACTGAAGTTGCAGCAACCTTTCTAGTAGCACTTATGGAACACACGGAGCCATACATTACAACTACAATAATTTTTTCTGTTTCCAGAAAATTCAAGTAATTTAGTTTAATCTTCCAACACGTTATAACGTCTGAAATGAACGTATTGCAGTACATATTAGCCACAGAAGATTATGCTATGCTACGAAAACTTTAATTATGGTTCATAATGAAGCATTTTAGCTCGAGTAAGTTCAGCATCATTAACAAGTGCTGGATGACATGCTTAGAGGTTGAAGTTGCAGCAACCCCTTTAATAGCACGTTTGGAACACACGGACCGATACATTACAATTACAATAATTTTTTCCGCTTCCAAAAAATGCAAGTATTTTAGTTTAATCTTCCAACACGTTATAACGTCTGAAATGAACGTTTTGCAGTACATATTAGGCACAAAAGATTATGCTAGGCTAAGAAAACTTTTATTATGGCTCATAATGTAAGCATTTTAGGTCGAGTAAGCTCAGAATCATTAACAAGTGCTGCATGACATGCTTAGAGGTTGAAGTTGCAGCAACCCCTCTAATAGCACGTTTGGAACACACGGACCGATACATTACAATTACAATAATTTTTTCCGCTTCCAAAAAATGCAAGTATTATAGTTTAGCCTTCTAATACGTTATAACGTGTGTGCTGCACGTTTTGCAGTACATATTAGCCACAGAGGATTCTACTAGGCTAATAAAACATTTATTATGGCTCATAATGTAAGCATTTTAGCTCGAGTGAGTTCAGCATCATTAACAGGTGCTGCATGACATGCTTGGAGTGGACTGAAGTTGCAGCAACCTTTCTAGTAGCACTTTTGGAACACACGGAGCCATACATTACAACTACAATAATTTTTTCTGTTTCCAGAAAATTCAAGTATTTTAGTTTAATCTTCCAACACGTTATAACGTCTGAAATAAACGTTTTGCAGTACATATTAGGCACAGAAGATTATGCTAGGCTAAGAAAACTTTTATTATGGCTCATAATGTAAGCATTTTAGGTCGAGTAAGCTCAGAATCATTAACAAGTGCTGCATGACATGCTTAGAGGTTGAAGTTACAGCAACCCCTCTAATAGCACGTTGGGAACACACGGAGCCATACATTACAACTACAATGTTTTTTTCTGTTTCCAGAAAATTCAAGTATTTTACTTTAATCTTCTAACACGTTATAACGTCTGAAATGCAAGTTTTGCGGTAAATATGAGGCACAGAAGATTATGTTAGGCTAAGAAAACTTTAATTATGGTTCATAATGAAGCATTTTAGCTCGAGTAAGTTCAGCATCATTAACAAGTGCTGCATGACATGCTTAGAGTTTGAAGTTGCAGCAACTCCTTTAATAGCACGTTTGGAACACACGGACCGATACATTACAATTACAATAATTTTTTCCGCTTCCAAAAAATGCAAGTATTTTAGTTTAATCTTCCAACACGTTATAACGTCTTAAATGAACGTTTTGCGGTACATATTAGGCACAGAAGATTATGCTATGCTAAGAAAACTTTAATTACGGTTCATAATGAAGCATTTTAGTTCGAGTAAGTTCAGCATCATTAACAAGTGCTGCATGACATGCTTAGAGGTTGAAGTTGCAGCAACCCCTCTAATAGCACGTTTGGAACACACGGATCGATACATTACAATTACAATAATTTTTTCCGCTTCCAGAAAATTCAAGTATTTTAGTTTAATCTTCCAACACGTTATAACGTCTGAAATGAAAGTTTTGCAGTACATATTAGGCACAGAAGATTATGCTAGGCTAAGAAAACTTTAATTATGGTTCATAATGAAGCATTTTAGCTCGAGTAAGTTCAGCATCATTAACAGGTGCTGCATGACGTGCTTGGAGTGGACTGAAGTTGCAGCAACCTTTCTAGTAGCACTTTTGGAACACACGGAGCCATACATTACAACTACAATAATTTTTTCTGTTTTCAGAAAATTCAAGTTTTTTTAGTTTAATCTTCCAACACGTTATAACGTCTGAAATGAACGTTTTGCAGTACATATTAGCCACAGAGGATTCTACTAGGCTAATAAAACATTTATTATTGTTCATAATGTAAGCATTTTAGATCGAGTAAGTTCAGCATCATTAACAGGTGCTGCATGACATGCTTGGAGTGGACTGAAGTTGCAGCAACCTTTCTAGTAGCACTTTTGGAACACACGGATCCATACATTACAACTACAATAATTTTTTCTGTTTCCAGAAAATTCAAGTATTTTAGTTTAATCTTCCAACACGTTATAACGTCTGAAATGCAAGTTTTGCGGTACATATGCGGCACAGAAGATTATGCTAGGCTAAGAAAACTTTAATTATGGTTCTTGATGAAGCATTTTAGCTCGAGTAAGTTCAGCATCATTAACAAGTGCTGCATGACATGCTTAGAGGTTGAAGTTGCAGCAACTCCTTTAATAGCACGTTTGGAACACTCGGACCGATACATTACTATTACAATATTTTTTCTGTTTCCAGAAAATTCAAGTATTTTAGTTTAATCTTCTAATACCGTTATAACGTGTGTGATGCACGTTTTGCAGTACATATTAGACACAGATGATTCTACTAGACTAATAAAACATTTATTATGGCTCATAATGTAAGCATTTTAGCTCGAGTAAGTTCAGCATCATTAACAGGTGCTGCATGACATGCTTGGAGTGGACTGAAGTTGCAGCAACCTTTCTAGTAGCACTTATGGAACACACGGAGCCATACATTACAACTACAATAATTTTTTCTGTTTCCAGAAAATTCAAGTATTTTAGTTTAATCTTCCAACACGTTATAACGTCTGAAATGCAAGTTTTGCGGTACATATGAGGCACAGAAGATTATGCTAGGCTAAGAAAACTTTAATTATGGTTCATAATGAAGCATTTTAGCTCGAGTAGGTTCAGCATCATTAACAGGTGCTGCATGACGTGCTTGGAGTGGACTGAAGTTGCAGCAACCTTTCTAGTAGCACTTTTGGAACACACGGAGCCATACATTACAACTACAATAATTTTTTCTGTTTTCAGAAAATTCAAGTTTTTAGTTTAATCTTCCAACACGTTATAACGTCTGAAATGAACGTTTTGCAGTACATATTAGCCACAGAGGATTCTACTAGGCTAATAAAACATTTATTATTGTTCATAATGGTAGCATTTTAGATCGAGTAAGTTCAGCATCATTAACAGGTGCTGCATGACATGCTTGGAGTGGACTGAAGTTGCAGCAACCTTTCTAGTAGCACTTTTGGAACACACGGAGCCATACATTACAACTACAATAATTTTTTCTGTTTCCAGAAAATTCAAGTATTTTAGTTTAATCTTCCAACACGTTATAACGTCTGAAATGCAAGTTTTGCCGTACATATGAGGCACAGAAGATTATGCTAGGCTAAGAAAACTTTAATTATGGTTCTTAATGAAGCATTTTAGCTCGAGTAAGTTCAGCATCATTAACAAGTGCTGCATGACATGCTTAGAGGTTGAAGTTGCAGCAACTCCTTTAATAGCACGTTTGGAACACTCGGACCGATACATTACTATTACAATATTTTTTCTGTTTCCAGAAAATTCAAGTATTTTAGTTTAATCTTCTAATACCGTTATAACGTGTGTGATGCACGTTTTGCAGTACATATTAGCCACAGATGATTCTACTAGACAAATAAAACATTTATTATGGCTCATAATGTAAGCATTTTAGCTCGAGTAAGTTCAGCATCATTAACAGGTGCTGCATGACATGCTTGGAGTGGACTGAAGTTGCAGCAACCTTTCTAGTAGCACTTATGGAACACACCGAGCCATACATTACAACTACAATAATTTTTTCTGTTTCCAGAAAATTCAAGTAATTTAGTTTAATCTTCCAACACGTTATAACGTCTGAAATGAACGTTTTGCAGTACATATTAGGCACAGAAGATTATGCTAGGCTAAGAAAACTTTTATTATGGCTCATAATGTAAGCATTTTAGGTCGAGTAAGCTCAGAATCATTAACAAGTGCTGCATGACATGCTTAGAGGTTGAAGTTGCAGCAACCCCTTTAATAGCACGTTTGGAACACACGGACCGATACATTACAATTACAATAATTTTTTCCGCTTCCAAAAAATGCAAGTATTTTAGTTTAATCTTCCAACACGTTATAACGTCTGAAATGAACGTTTTGCAGTACATATTAGGCACAGAAGATTATGCTAGGCTAAGAAAACTTTTATTATGGCTCATAATGTAAGCATTTTAGGTCGAGTAAGCTCAGAATCATTAACAAGTGCTGCATGACATGCTTAGAGGTTGAAGTTGCAGCAACCCCTCTAATAGCACGTTTGGAACACACGGACCGATACATTACAATTACAATAATTTTTTCCGCTTCCAAAAAATGCAAGTATTTTAGTTTAGCCTTCTAATACGTTATAACGTGTGTGATGCACGTTTTGCAGTACATATTAGCCACAGAGGATTCTACTAGGCTAATAAAACATTTATTATGGCTCATAATGTAAGCATTTTAGCTCGAGTAAGTTCAGCATCATTAACAGGTGCTGCATGACATGCTTGGAGTGGACTGAAGTTGCAGCTACCTTTCTAGTAGCACTTTTGGAACACACCTAGCCATACATTACAACTACAATAATTTTTTCTGTTTCCAGAAAATTCAAGTAATTTAGTTTAATCTTCCAACACGTTATAACGTCTGAAATGAACGTTTTGCAGTACATATTAGCCACAGAATATTATGCTATGCTACGAAAACTTTAATTATGGTTCATAATGAAGCATTTTAGCTCGAGTAAGTTCAGCATCATTAACAAGTGCTGGATGACATGCTTAGAGGTTGAAGTTGCAGCAACCCCTTTAATAGCACGTTTGGAACACACGGACCGATACATTACAATTACAATAATTTTTTCCGCTTCCAAAAAATGCAAGTATTTTAGTTTAATCTTCCAACACGTTATAACGTCTGAAATGAACGTTTTGCAGTACATATTAGGCACAGAAGATTATGCTAGGCTGAGAAAACTTTTATTATGGCTCATAATGTAAGCATTTTAGGTCGAGTAAGCTCAGAATCATTAACAAGTGCTGCATGACATGCTTAGAGGTTGAAGTTGCAGCAACCCCTCTAATAGCACGTTTGGAACACACGGACCGATACATTACAATTACAATAATTTTTTCCGCTTCCAAAAAATGCAAGTATTTTAGTTTAGCCTTCTAATACGTTATAACGTGTGTGATGCACGTTTTGCAGTACATATTAGCCACAGAGGATTCTACTAGGCTAATAAAACATTTATTATGGCTCATAATGTAAGCATTTTAGCTCGAGTAAGTTCAGCATCATTAACAGGTGCTGCATGACATGCTTGGAGTGGACTGAAGTTGCAGCTACCTTTCTAGTAGCACTTTTGGAACACACCTAGCCATACATTACAACTACAATAATTTTTTCTGTTTCCAGAAAATTCAAGTAATTTAGTTTAATCTTCCAACACGTTATAACGTCTGAAATGAACGTTTTGCATTACATATTAGCCACAGAATATTATGCTATGCTACGAAAACTTTAATTATGGTTCATAATGAAGCATTTTAGCTCGAGTAAGTTCAGCATCATTAACAAGTGCTGGATGACATGCTTAGAGGTTGAAGTTGCAGCAACCCCTTTAATAGCACGTTTGGAACACACGGACCGATACATTACAATTACAATAATTTTTTCCGCTTCCAAAAAATGCAAGTATTTTAGTTTAATCTTCCAACACGTTATAACGTCTGAAATGAAGGTTTTGCAGTACATATTAGGCACAGAAGATTATGCTAGGCTAAGAAAACTTTTATTATGGCTCATAATGTAAGCATTTTAGGTCGAGTAAGCTCAGAATCATTAACAAGTGCTGCATGACATGCTTAGAGGTTGAAGTTGCAGCAACCCCTCTAATAGCACGTTTGGAACACACGGACCGATACATTACATTTACAATAATTTTTTCCGCTTCCAAAAAACGCAAGTATTATAGTTTAGCCTTCTAATACGTTATAACGTGTGTGATGCACGTTTTGCAGTACATATTAGCCACAGAGGATTCTACTAGGCTAATAAAACATTTATTATGGCTCATAATGTAAGCATTTTAGCTCGAGTAAGTTCAGCATCATTAACAGGTGCTGCATGACATGCTTGGAGTGGACTGAAGTTGCAGCAACCTTTCTAGTAGCACTTTTGGAACACACCTAGCCATACATTACAACTACAATAATTTTTTCTGTTTCCAGAAAATTCAAGTATTTTAGTTTAATCTTCCAACACGTTATAACGTCTGAAATAAACGTTTTGCAGTACATATTAGGCACAGAAGAATTTGCTAGGCTAAGAAAACTTTAATTATGGTTCATAATGAAGCATTTTAGCTCGAGTAAGTTCAGCATCATTAACAGGTGCTGCATGACGTGCTTGGAGTGGACTGAAGTTGCAGCAACCTTTCTAGTAGCACTTTTGGAACACACGGAGCCATACATTACAACTACAATAATTTTTTCTGTTTTCAGAAAATTCAAGTTTTTTTAGTTTAATCTTCCAACACGTTATAACGTCTGAAATGAACGTTTTGCAGTACATATTAGCCACAGAGGATTCTACTAGGCTAATAAAACATTTATTATTGTTCATAATGTAAGCATTTTAGATCGAGTAAGTTCAGCATCATTAACAGGTGCTGCATGACATGCTTGGAGTGGACTGAAGTTGCAGCAACCTTTCTAGTAGCACTTTTGGAACACACGGATCCATACATTACAACTACAATAATTTTTTCTGTTTCCAGAAAATTCAAGTATTTTAGTTTAATCTTCCAACACGTTATAACGTCTGAAATGCAAGTTTTGCGGTACATATGCGGCACAGAAGATTATGCTAGGCTAAGAAAACTTTAATTATGGTTCTTGATGAAGCATTTTAGCTCGAGTAAGTTCAGCATCATTAACAAGTGCTGCATGACATGCTTAGAGGTTGAAGTTGCAGCAACTCCTTTAATAGCACGTTTGGAACACTCGGACCGATACATTACTATTACAATATTTTTTCTGTTTCCAGAAAATTCAAGTATTTTAGTTTAATCTTCTAATACCGTTATAACGTGTGTGATGCACGTTTTGCAGTACATATTAGACACAGATGATTCTACTAGACTAATAAAACATTTATTATGGCTCATAATGTAAGCATTTTAGCTCGAGTAAGTTCAGCATCATTAACAGGTGCTGCATGACATGCTTGGAGTGGACTGAAGTTGCAGCAACCTTTCTAGTAGCACTTATGGAACACACGGAGCCATACATTACAACTACAATAATTTTTTCTGTTTCCAGAAAATTCAAGTATTTTAGTTTAATCTTCCAACACGTTATAACGTCTGAAATGCAAGTTTTGCGGTACATATGAGGCACAGAAGATTATGCTAGGCTAAGAAAACTTTAATTATGGTTCATAATGAAGCATTTTAGCTCGAGTAGGTTCAGCATCATTAACAGGTGCTGCATGACGTGCTTGGAGTGGACTGAAGTTGCAGCAACCTTTCTAGTAGCACTTTTGGAACACACGGAGCCATACATTACAACTACAATAATTTTTTCTGTTTTCAGAAAATTCAAGTTTTTAGTTTAATCTTCCAACACGTTATAACGTCTGAAATGAACGTTTTGCAGTACATATTAGCCACAGAGGATTCTACTAGGCTAATAAAACATTTATTATTGTTCATAATGGTAGCATTTTAGATCGAGTAAGTTCAGCATCATTAACAGGTGCTGCATGACATGCTTGGAGTGGACTGAAGTTGCAGCAACCTTTCTAGTAGCACTTTTGGAACACACGGAGCCATACATTACAACTACAATAATTTTTTCTGTTTCCAGAAAATTCAAGTATTTTAGTTTAATCTTCCAACACGTTATAACGTCTGAAATGCAAGTTTTGCCGTACATATGAGGCACAGAAGATTATGCTAGGCTAAGAAAACTTTAATTATGGTTCTTAATGAAGCATTTTAGCTCGAGTAAGTTCAGCATCATTAACAAGTGCTGCATGACATGCTTAGAGGTTGAAGTTGCAGCAACTCCTTTAATAGCACGTTTGGAACACTCGGACCGATACATTACTATTACAATATTTTTTCTGTTTCCAGAAAATTCAAGTATTTTAGTTTAATCTTCTAATACCGTTATAACGTGTGTGATGCACGTTTTGCAGTACATATTAGCCACAGATGATTCTACTAGACAAATAAAACATTTATTATGGCTCATAATGTAAGCATTTTAGCTCGAGTAAGTTCAGCATCATTAACAGGTGCTGCATGACATGCTTGGAGTGGACTGAAGTTGCAGCAACCTTTCTAGTAGCACTTATGGAACACACGGAGCCATACATTACAACTACAATAATTTTTTCTGTTTCCAGAAAATTCAAGTAATTTAGTTTAATCTTCCAACACGTTATAACGTCTGAAATGAACGTTTTGCAGTACATATTAGGCACAGAAGATTATGCTAGGCTAAGAAAACTTTTATTATGGCTCATAATGTAAGCATTTTAGGTCGAGTAAGCTCAGAATCATTAACAAGTGCTGCATGACATGCTTAGAGGTTGAAGTTGCAGCAACCCCTTTAATAGCACGTTTGGAACACACGGACCGATACATTACAATTACAATAATTTTTTCCGCTTCCAAAAAATGCAAGTATTTTAGTTTAATCTTCCAACACGTTATAACGTCTGAAATGAACGTTTTGCAGTACATATTAGGCACAGAAGATTATGCTAGGCTAAGAAAACTTTTATTATGGCTCATAATGTAAGCATTTTAGGTCGAGTAAGCTCAGAATCATTAACAAGTGCTGCATGACATGCTTAGAGGTTGAAGTTGCAGCAACCCCTCTAATAGCACGTTTGGAACACACGGACCGATACATTACAATTACAATAATTTTTTCCGCTTCCAAAAAATGCAAGTATTTTAGTTTAGCCTTCTAATACGTTATAACGTGTGTGATGCACGTTTTGCAGTACATATTAGCCACAGAGGATTCTACTAGGCTAATAAAACATTTATTATGGCTCATAATGTAAGCATTTTAGCTCGAGTAAGTTCAGCATCATTAACAGGTGCTGCATGACATGCTTGGAGTGGACTGAAGTTGCAGCTACCTTTCTAGTAGCACTTTTGGAACACACCTAGCCATACATTACAACTACAATAATTTTTTCTGTTTCCAGAAAATTCAAGTAATTTAGTTTAATCTTCCAACACGTTATAACGTCTGAAATGAACGTTTTGCAGTACATATTAGCCACAGAATATTATGCTATGCTACGAAAACTTTAATTATGGTTCATAATGAAGCATTTTAGCTCGAGTAAGTTCAGCATCATTAACAAGTGCTGGATGACATGCTTAGAGGTTGAAGTTGCAGCAACCCCTTTAATAGCACGTTTGGAACACACGGACCGATACATTACAATTACAATAATTTTTTCCGCTTCCAAAAAATGCAAGTATTTTAGTTTAATCTTCCAACACGTTATAACGTCTGAAATGAACGTTTTGCAGTACATATTAGGCACAGAAGATTATGCTAGGCTGAGAAAACTTTTATTATGGCTCATAATGTAAGCATTTTAGGTCGAGTAAGCTCAGAATCATTAACAAGTGCTGCATGACATGCTTAGAGGTTGAAGTTGCAGCAACCCCTCTAATAGCACGTTTGGAACACACGGACCGATACATTACAATTACAATAATTTTTTCCGCTTCCAAAAAATGCAAGTATTTTAGTTTAGCCTTCTAATACGTTATAACGTGTGTGATGCACGTTTTGCAGTACATATTAGCCACAGAGGATTCTACTAGGCTAATAAAACATTTATTATGGCTCATAATGTAAGCATTTTAGCTCGAGTAAGTTCAGCATCATTAACAGGTGCTGCATGACATGCTTGGAGTGGACTGAAGTTGCAGCTACCTTTCTAGTAGCACTTTTGGAACACACCTAGCCATACATTACAACTACAATAATTTTTTCTGTTTCCAGAAAATTCAAGTAATTTAGTTTAATCTTCCAACACGTTATAACGTCTGAAATGAACGTTTTGCATTACATATTAGCCACAGAATATTATGCTATGCTACGAAAACTTTAATTATGGTTCATAATGAAGCATTTTAGCTCGAGTAAGTTCAGCATCATTAACAAGTGCTGGATGACATGCTTAGAGGTTGAAGTTGCAGCAACCCCTTTAATAGCACGTTTGGAACACACGGACCGATACATTACAATTACAATAATTTTTTCCGCTTCCAAAAAATGCAAGTATTTTAGTTTAATCTTCCAACACGTTATAACGTCTGAAATGAAGGTTTTGCAGTACATATTAGGCACAGAAGATTATGCTAGGCTAAGAAAACTTTTATTATGGCTCATAATGTAAGCATTTTAGGTCGAGTAAGCTCAGAATCATTAACAAGTGCTGCATGACATGCTTAGAGGTTGAAGTTGCAGCAACCCCTCTAATAGCACGTTTGGAACACACGGACCGATACATTACAATTACAATAATTTTTTCCGCTTCCAAAAAACGCAAGTATTATTGTTTAGCCTTCTAATACGTTATAACGTGTGTGATGCACGTTTTGCAGTACATATTAGCCACAGAGGATTCTACTAGGCTAATAAAACATTTATTATGGCTCATAATGTAAGCATTTTAGCTCGAGTAAGTTCAGCATCATTAACAGGTGCTGCATGACATGCTTGGAGTGGACTGAAGTTGCAGCAACCTTTCTAGTAGCACTTTTGGAACACACCTAGCCATACATTACAACTACAATAATTTTTTCTGTTTCCAGAAAATTCAAGTATTTTAGTTTAATCTTCCAACACGTTATAACGTCTGAAATAAACGTTTTGCAGTACATATTAGGCACAGAAGATTATGCTAGGCTAAGAAAACTTTAATTATGGTTCATAATGAAGCATTTTAGCTCGAGTAAGTTCAGCATCATTAACAAGTGCTGGATGACATGCTTAGAGGTTGAAGTTGCAGCAACCCCTTTAATAGCACGTTTGGAACACACGGACCGATACATTACAATTACAATAATTTTTTCCGCTTCCAAAAAATGCAAGTATTTTAGTTTAATCTTCCAACACGTTATAACGTCTGAAATGAACGTTTTGCAGTACATATTAGGCACAGAAGATTATGCTAGGCTAAGAAAACTTTTATTATGGCTCATAATGTAAGCATTTTAGGTCGAGTAAGCTCAGAATCATTAACAAGTGCTGCATGACATGCTTAGAGGTTGAAGTTGCAGCAACTCCTTTAATAGCACGTTTGGAACACACGGACCGATACGTTACCATTACAATAATTTTTTCCGCTTCCAAAAAATGCAAGTATTTTAGTTTAATCTTCCAACACGTTATAACGTCTGAAATGAACGTTTTGCAGTACATATTAGGCACAGAAGATTATTCTAGGCTAAGAAAACTTTTATTATGGTTCATAATGAAGCATTTTAGCTCGAGTAAGTTCAGCATCATTAACAAGTGCTGGATGACATGCTTAGAGGTTGAAGTTGCAGTAACCCCTTTAATAGCACGTTTGGAACACACGGACCGATACATTACAATTACAATAATTTTTTCCGCTTCCAAAAAATGCAAGTATTTTAGTTTAATCTTCCAACACGTTATAACGTCTGAAATGAACGTTTTGCAGTACATATTAGGCACAGAAGATTATTCTAGGCTAAGAAAACTTTTATTATGGCTCATAATGTAAGCATTTTAGCTCGAGTGAGTTCAGCATCATTAACAGGTGCTGCATGACATGCTTGGAGTGGACTGAAGTTGCAGCAACCTTACTAGTAGCACTTTTGGAACACACGGAGCCATACATTACAACTACAATAATTTTTTCTGTTTCCAGAAAATTCAAGTATTTTAGTTTAATCTTCCAACACGTTATAACGTCTGAAATAAACGTTTTGCAGTACATATTAGGCACAGAAGATTATGCTAGGCTAAGAAAACTTTTATTATGGCTCATAATGTAAGCATTTTAGGTCGAGTAAGCTCAGAATCATTAAAAAGTGCTGCATGACATGCTTAGAGGTTGAAGTTACAGCAACCCCTCTAATAGCACGTTTGGGAACACACGGAGCCATACATTACAACTACAATGTTTTTTTCTGTTTCCAGAAAATTCAAGTATTTTACTTTAATCTTCTAACACGTTATAACGTCTGAATTGCAAGTTTTGCGGTAAATATGAGGCACAGAAGATTATGTTAGGCTAAGAAAACTTTAATTATGGTTCATAATGAAGCATTTTAGATCGAGTAAGTTCAGCATCATTAACAAGTGCTGCATGACATGCTTAGAGTTTGAAGTTGCAGCAACTCCTTTAATAGCACGTTTGGAACACACGGACCGATACATTACAATTACAATAATTTTTTCGCTTCCAAAAAATGCAAGTATTTTAGTTTAATCTTCCAACACGTTATAACGTCTTAAATGAACGTTTTGCGGTACATATTAGGTACAGAAGATTATGCTATGCTAAGAAAACTTTAATTATGGTTCATAATGAAGCATTTTAGCTCGAGTAAGTTCAGCATCATTAACAAGTGCTGCATGACATGCTTAGAGGTTGAAGTTGCAGCAACCCCTTTAATAGCACGTTTGGAACACCCGGACCGATACATTACAATTACAATAATTTTTTCCGCTTCGAAAAAATGCAAGTATTTTAGTTTAATCTTCCAACACGTTATAACGTCTGAAATGAACGTTTTGCAGTACATATTAGCCACAGAGGATTCTACTAGGCTAATAAAACATTTATTATTGTTCATAATGTAAGCATTTTAGAACGAGTAAGTTCAGCATCATTAACAGGTGCTGCATGACATGCTTGGAGTGGACTGAAGTTGCAGCAATCTTTCTAGTAGCACTTTTGGAACACACGGAGCCATACATTACAACTACAATAATTTTTTCTGTTTCCAGAAAATTCAAGTATTTTAGTTTAATCTTCCAACACGTTATAACGTCTGAAATGCAAGTTTTGCGGTACATATGCGGCACAGAAGATTATGCTAGGCTAAGAAAACTTTAATTATGGTTCTTGATGAAGCATTTTAGCTCGAGTAAGTTCAGCATCATTAACAAGTGCTGCATGACATGCTTAGAGGTTGAAGTTGCAGCAACTCCCTTAATAGCACGTTTGGAACACTCGGACCGATACATTACTATTACAATATTTTTTCTGTTTCCAGAAAATTCAAGTATTTTAGTTTAATCTTCTAATACCGTTATAACGTGTGTGATGCACGTTTTGCAGTACATATTAGACACAGATAATTCTACTAGACTAATAAAACATTTATTATGGCTCATAATGTAAGCATTTTAGCTCGAGTAAGTTCAGCATCATTAACAGGTGCTGCATGACATGCTTGGAGTGGACTGAAGTTGCAGCAATCTTTCTAGTAGCAGTTATGGAACACACGGAGCCATACATTACAACTACAATAATTTTTTCTGTTTCCAGAAAATTCAAGTATTTTAGTTTAATCTTCCAACACGTTATAACGTCTGAAATGCAAGTTTTGCGGTACATATGAGGCACAGAAGATTATGCTAGCAAAGAAAACTTTAATTATGGTTCATAATGAAGCATTTTAGCTCGAGTAAGTCAGCATCATTAACAGGTGCTGCATGACGTGCTTGGAGTGGACTGAAGTTGCAGCAACCTTTCTAGTAGCACTTTTGGAACACACGGAGCCATACATTACAACTACAATAATTTTTTCTGTTTTCAGAAAATTCAAGTTTTTAGTTTAATCTTCCAACACGTTATAACGTCTGAAATGAACGTTTTGCAGTACATATTAGCCACAGAGGATTCTACTAGGCTAATAAAACATTTATTATTGTTCATAATGGTAGCATTTTAGATCGAGTAAGTTCAGCATCATTAACAGGTGCTGCATGACATGCTTGGAGTGGACTGAAGTTGCAGCAACCTTTCTAGTAGCACTTTTGGAACACACGGAGCCATACATTACAACTACAATAATTTTTTCTGTTTCCAGAAAATTCAAGTATTTTAGTTTAATCTTCCAACACGTTATAACGTCTGAAGTGCAAGTTTTGCGGTACATATGAGGCACAGAAGATTATGCTAGGCTAAGAAAACTTTAATTATGGTTCTTAATGAAGCATTTTAGCTCGAGTAAGTTCAGCATCATTAACAAGTGCTGCATGACATGCTTAGAGGTTGAAGTTGCAGCAACTCCTTTAATAGCACGTTAGGAACACTCGGACCGATACATTACTATTACAATATTTTTTCTGTTTCCAGAAAATTCAAGTATTTTAGTTTAATCTTCTAATACCGTTATAACGTGTGTGATGCACGTTTTGCAGTACATATTAGCCACAGATGATTCTACTAGACTAATAAAACATTTATTATGGCTCATAATGTAAGCATTTTAGCTCGAGTAAGTTCAGCATCATTAACAGGTGCTGCATGACATGCTTGGAGTGGACTGAAGTTGCAGCAACCTTTCTAGTAGCACTTATGGAACACACGGAGCCATACATTACAACTACAATAATTTTTTCTGTTTCCAGAAAATTCAAGTAATTTAGTTTAATCTTCCAACACGTTATAACGTCTGAAATGAACGTTTTGCAGTACATATTAGGCACAGAAGATTATGCTAGGCTACGAAAACTTTAATTATGGTTCATAATGAAGCAATTTAGCTCGAGTAAGTTCAGCATCATTAACAAGTGCTGGATGACATGCTTAGAGGTTGAAGTTGCAGCAACCCCTTTAATAGCACGTTTGGAACACACGGACCGATACATTACAACTACAATAATTTTTTCCGCTTCCAAAAAATGCAAGTATTTTAGTTTAATCTTCCAACACGTTATAACGTCTGAAATGAACGTTTTGCAGTACATATTAGGCACAGAAGATTATGCTAGGCTAAGAAAACTTTTATTATGGCTCATAATGTAAGCATTTTAGGTCGAGTAAGCTCAGAATCATTAACAAGTGCTGCATGACATGCTTAGAGGTTGAAGTTGCAGCAACCCCTCTAATAGCACGTTTGGAACACACGGACCCATACATTACAATTACAATAATTTTTTCCGCTTCCAAAAAATGCAAGTATTTTAGTTTAGCCTTCTAATACGTTATAACGTGTGTGATGCACGTTTTGCAGTACATATTAGCCACAGAGGATTCTACTAGGCTAATAAAACATTTATTATGGCTCATAATGTAAGCATTTTAGCTCGAGTAAGTTCAGCATCATTAACAGGTGCTGCATGACATGCTTGGAGTGGACTGAAGTTGCAGCTACCTTTCTAGTAGCACTTTTGGAACACACCTAGCCATACATTTAAACTACAATAATTTTTTCTGTTTCCAGAAAATTCAAGTAATTTAGTTTAATCTTCCAACACGTTATAACGTCTGAAATGAACGTTTTGCAGTACATATTAGCCACAGAATATTATGCTATGCTACGAAAACTTTAATTATGGTTCATAATAAAGCATTTTAGCTCGAGTAAGTACAGCATCATTAACAAGTGCTGGATGACATGCTTAGAGGTTGAAGTTGCAGCAACCCCTTTAATAGCACGTTTGGAACACACGGACCGATACATTACAATTACAATAATTTTTACCGCTTCCAAAAAATGCAAGTATTTTAGTTTAATCTTCCAACACGTTATAACGTCTGAAATGAACGTTTTGCAGTACATATTAGGCACAGAAGATTATGCTAGGCTAAGAAAACTTTTATTATGGCTCATAATGTAAGCATTTTAGGTCGAGTAAGCTCAGAATCATTAACAAGTGCTGCATGACATGCTTAGAGGTTGAAGTTGCAGCAACCCCTGTAATAGCACGTTTGGAACACACGGACCGATACATTACAATTACAATAATTTTTTCCGCTTCCAAAAAATGCAAGTATTATAGTTTAGCCTTCTAATACGTTATAACGTGTGTGATGCACGTTTTGCAGTACATATTAGCCACAGAGGATTCTACTAGGCTAATAAAACATTTATTATGGCTCATAATGTAAGCATTTTAGCTCGAGTAAGTTCAGCATCATTAACAGGTGCTGCATGACATGCTTGGAGTGGACTGAAGTTGCAGCAACCTTTCTAGTAGCACTTTTGGAACACACCTAGCCATACATTACAACTACAATAATTTTTTCTGTTTCCAGAAAATTCAAGTATTTTAGTTTAATCTTCCAACACGTTATAACGTCTGAAATAAACGTTTTGCAGTACATATTAGGCACAGAAGATTATGCTAGGCTAAGAAAACTTTAATTATGGTTCATAATGAAGCATTTTAGCTCGAGTAAGTTCAGCATCATTAACAAGTGCTGGATGACATGCTTAGAGGTTGAAGTTGCAGCAACCCCTTTAATAGCACGTTTGGAACACACGGACCGATACATTACAATTACAATAATTTTTTCCGCTTCCAAAAAATGCAAGTATTTTAGTTTAATCTTCCAACACGTTATAACGTCTGAAATGAACGTTTTGCAGTACATATTAGGCACAGAAGATTATGCTAGGCTAAGAAAACTTTTATTATGGCTCATAATGTAAGCATTTTAGGTCGAGTAAGCTCAGAATCATTAACAAGTGCTGCATGACATGCTTGGAGTGGACTGAAGTTGCAGCAACCTTTCTAGTAGCACTTTTGGAACACACGGAACCATACATTACAACTACAATAATTTTTTCTGTTTCCAGAAAATTCAAGTATTTTAGTTTAATCTTCCAACACGTTATAACGTCTGAAATAAACGTTTTGCAGTACATATTAGGCACAGAAGATTATGCTAGGCTAAGAAAACTTTTATTATGGCTCATAATGTAAGCATTTTAGGTCGAGTAAGCTCAGAATCATTAAAAAGTGCTGCATGACATGCTTAGAGGTTGAAGTTACAGCAACCCCTCTAATAGCACGTTGGGAACACACGGAGCCATACATTACAACTACAATGTTTTTTTCTGTTTCCTGAAAATTCAAGTATTTTACTTTAATCTTCTAACACGTTATAACGTCTGAATTGCAAGTTTTGCGGTAAATATGAGGCACAGAAGATTATGTTAGGCTTAGAAAACTTTAATTATGGTTCATAATGAAGCATTTTAGCTCGAGTAAGTTCAGCATCATTAACAAGTGCTGCATGACATGCTTAGAGTTTGAAGTTGCAGCAACTCCTTTAATAGCACGTTTGGAACACACGGACCGATACATTACAATTACAATAATTTTTTCCGCTTCCAAAAATTGCAAGTATTTTAGTTTAATCTTCCAACACGTTATAACGTCTTAAATGAACGTTTTGCGGTACATATTAGGTACAGAAGATTATGCTATGCTAAGAAAACTTTAATTATGGTTCATAATGAAGCATTTTAGCTCGAGTAAGTTCAGCATCATTAACAAGTGCTGCATGACATGCTTAGAGGTTGAAGTTGCAGCAACCCCTTTAATAGCACGTTTGGAACACACGGACCGATACATTACAATTACAATAATTTTTTCCGCTTCGAAAAAATGCAAGTATTTTAGTTTAATCTTCCAACACGTTATAACGTCTGAAATGAACGTTTTGCAGTACATATTAGGCACAGAAGATTATGCTAGGCTAAGAAAACTTTTATTATGGCTCATAATGTAAGCATTTTAGGTCGAGTAAGCTCAGAATCATTAACAAGTGCTGCATGACATGCTTAGAGGTTGAAGTTGCAGCAACCCCTCTAATAGCACGTTTGGAACACACGGACCGATACATTACAATTACAATAATTTTTTCCGCTTCCAAAAAATGCAAGTATTATAGTTTAGCCTTCTAATACGTTATAACGTGTGTGATGCACGTTTTGCAGTACATATTAGCCACAGAGGATTCTACTAGGCTAATAAAACATTTATTATGGCTCATAATGTAAGCATTTTAGCTCGAGTAAGTTCAGCATCATTAACAGGTGCTGCATGACATGCTTGGAGTGGACTGAAGTTGCAGCAACCTTTCTAGTAGCACTTTTGGAACACACCTAGCCATACATTACAACTACAATAATTTTTTCTGTCTCCAGAAAATTCAAGTATTTTAGTTTAATCTTCCAACACGTTATAACGTCTGAAATGAACGTTTTGCGGTACATATGAGGCACAGAAGATTATGCTAGGCTAAGAAAACTTTAATTATGGTTCATAATGAAGCATTTTAGCTCGAGTAAGTTCAGCATCATTAACAGGTGCTGCATGACGTGCTTGGAGTGGACTGAAGTTGCAGCAACCTTTCTAGTAGCACTTTTGGAACACACGGAGCCATACATTACAACTACAATAATTTTTTCTGTTTTCAGAAAATTCAGGTTTTTAGTTTAATCTTCCAACACGTTATAACGTCTGAAATGAACGTTTTGCAATACATATTAGCCACAGAGGATTCTACTAGGCTAATAAAACATTTATTATTGTTCATAATGGTAGCATTTTAGATCGAGTAAGTTCAGCATCATTAACAGGTGCTGCATGACATGCTTGGAGTGGACTGAAGTTGCAGCAACCTTTCTAGTAGCACTTTTGGAACACACGGAGCCATACATTACAACTACAATAATTTTTTCTGTTTCCAGAAAATTCAAGTATTTTAGTTTAATCTTCCAACACGTTATAACGTCTGAAATGCAAGTTTTGCGGTACATATGAGGCACAGAAGATTATGCTAGGCTAAGAAAACTTTAATTATGGTTCTTAATGAAGCATTTTAGCTCGAGTAAGTTCAGCATCATTAACAAGTGCTGCATGACAATTACAATAATTTTTTCCGCTTCCAAAAAATGCAAGTATTTTAGTTTAATCTTCCAACACGTTATAACGTCTGAAATGAACGTTTTGCAGTACATATTAGGCACAGAAGATTATGCTAGGCTAAGAAAACTTTAATTATGGTTCATAATGTAAGCATTTTAGGTCGAGTAAGCTCAGAATCATTAACAAGTGCTGGATGACATGCTTAGAGGTTGAAGTTGCAGCAACCCCTCTAATAGCACGTTTGGAACACACGGACCGATACATTACAATTACAATAATTTTTTCCGCTTCCAAAAAATGCAAGTATTTTAGTTTAATCTTCCAACACGTTATAACGTCTGAAATGAACGTTTTGCAGTACATATTAGGCACAGAAGATTATGCTAGGCTAAGAAAACTTTTATTATGGCTCATAATGTAAGCATTTTAGGTCGAGTAAGCTCAGAATCATTAACAAGTGCTGCATGACATGCTTAGAGGTTGAAGTTGCAGCAACCCCTCTAATAGCACGTTTGGAACACACGGACCGATACATTACAATTACAATAATTTTTTCCGCTTCCAAAAAATGCAAGTATTTTAGTTTAGCCTTCTAATACGTTATAACGTGTGTGATGCACGTTTTGCAGTACATATTAACCACAGAGGATTCTACTAGGCTAATAAAACATTTATTATGGCTCATAATGTAAGCATTTTAGCTCGAGTAAGTTCAGCATCATTAACAGGTGCTGCATGACATGCTTGGAGTGGACTGAAGTTGCAGCAACCTTTCTAGTAGCACTTATGGAACACACGGAGCCATACATTACAACTACAATAATTTTTTCTGTTTCCAGAAAATTCAAGTAATTTAGTTTAATCTTCCAACACGTTATAACGTCTGAAATGAACGTTTTGCAGTACATATTAGCCACAGAAGATTATGCTATGCTACGAAAACTTTAATTATGGTTCATAATGAAGCATTTTAGCTCGAGTAAGTTCAGCATCATTAACAAGTGCTGGATGACATGCTTAGAGGTTGAAGTTGCAGCAACCCCTTTAATAGCACGTTTGGAACACACGGACCGATACATTACAACTACAATAATTTTTTCCGCTTCCAAAAAATGCAAGTATTTTAGTTTAATCTTCCAACACGTTATAACGTCTGAAATGAACATTTTCCAGTACATATTAGGCACAGAAGATTATGCTAGGCTAAGAAAACTTTTATTATGGCTCATAATGTAAGCATTTTAGGTCGAGTAAGCTCAGAATCATTAACAAGTGCTGCATGACATGCTTAGAGGTTGAAGTTGCAGCAACCCCTCTAATAGCACGTTTGGAACACACGGACCGATACATTACAATTACAATAATTTTTTCCGCTTCCAAAAAATGCAAGTATTATAGTTTAGCCTTCTAATACGTTATAACGTGTGTGATGCACGTTTTGCAGTACATATTAGCCACAGAGGATTCTACTAGGCTAATAAAACATTTATTATGGCTCATAATGTAAGCATTTTAGCTCGAGTAAGTTCAGCATCATTAACAGGTGCTGCATGACATGCTTGGAGTGGACTGAAGTTGCAGCAACCTTTCTAGTAGCACTTTTGGAACACACCTAGCCATACATTACAACTACAATAATTTTTTCTGTTTCCAGAAAATTCAAGTATTTTAGTTTAATCTTCCAACACGTTATAACGTCTGAAATAAACGTTTTGCAGTACATATTAGGCACAGAAGATTATGCTAGGCTAAGAAAACTTTTATTATGGCTCATAATGTAAGCATTTTAGGTCGAGTAAGCTCAGAATCATTAACAAGTGCTGCATGACATGCTTAGAGGTTGAAGTTGCAGCAACCCCTCTAATAGCACGTTTTGAACACACGGACCGATACATTACAATTACAATAATTTTTTCCGCTTCCAAAAAATGCAAGTATTATAGTTTAGCCTTCTAATACGTTATAACGTGTGTGCTGCACGTTTTGCAGTACATATTAGCCACAGAGGATTCTACTAGGCTAATAAAACATTTATTATGGCTCATAATGTAAGCATTTTAGCTCGAGTGAGTTCAGCATCATTAACAGGTGCTGCATGACATGCTTGGAGTGGACTGAAGTTGCAGCAACCTTTCTAGTAGCACTTTTGGAACACACGGAGCCATACATTACAACTACAATAATTTTTTCTGTTTCCAGAAAATTCAAGTATTTTAGTTTAATCTTCCAACACGTTATAACGTCTGAAATAAACGTTTTGCAGTACATATTAGGCACAAAAGAGTATGCTAGGCTAAGAAAACTTTTATTATGGCTCATAATGTAAGCATTTTAGGTCGAGTAAGCTCAGAATCATTAACAAGTGCTGCATGACATGCTTAGAGGTTGAAGTTACAGCAACCCCTCTAATAGCACGTTGGGAACACACGGAGCCATACATTACAACTACAATGTTTTTTTCTGTTTCCAGAAAATTCAAGTATTTTACTTTAATCTTCTAACACGTTATAACGTCTGAAATGCAAGTTTTGCGGTAAATATGAGGCACAGAAGATTATGTTAGTCTAAGAAAACTTTAATTATGGTTCATAATGAAGCATTTTAGCTCGAGTAAGTTCAGCATCATTAACAAGTGCTGCATGACATGCTTAGAGGTTGAAGTTGCAGCAACCCCTCTAATAGCACGTTTGGAACACACGGATCGATACATTACAATTACAATAATTTTTTCCGCTTCCAGAAAATTCAAGTATTTTATTTTAATCTTCCAACACGTTATAACGTCTGAAATGAAAGTTTTGCAGTACATATTAGGCACAGAAGATTATGCTAGGCTAAGAAAACTTTAATTATGGTTCATAATGAAGCATTTTAGCTCGAGTAAGTTCAGCATCATTAACAGGTGCTGCATGACGTGCTTGGAGTGGACTGAAGTTGCAGCAACCTTTCTAGTAGCACTTTTGCAACACACGGAGCCATACATTACAACTACAATAATTTTTTCTGTTTTCAGAAAATTTAAGTTTTTAGTTTAATCTTCCAACACGTTATAACGTCTGAAATGAACGTTTTGCAGTACATATTAGCCACAGAGGATTCTACTAGGCTAATAAAACATTTATTATTGTTCATAATGTAAGCATTTTAGATCGAGTAAGTTCAGCATCATTAACAGGTGCTGCATGACATGCTTGGAGTGGACTGAAGTTGCAGCAACCTTTCTAGTAGCACTTTTGGAACACACGGAGCCATACATTACAACTACAATAATTTTTTCTGTTTCCAGAAAATTCAAGTATTTTAGTTTAATCTTCCAACACGTTATAACGTCTGAAATGCAAGTTTTGCGGTACATATGCGGCACAGAAGATTATGCTAGGCTAAGAAAACTTTTATTATGGTTCTTGATGAAGCATTTTAGCTCGAGTAAGTTCAGCATCATTAACAAGTGCTGCATGACATGCTTAGAGGTTGAAGTTGCAGCAACTCCTTTAATAGCACGTTTGGAACACTCGGACCGATACATTACTATTACAATATTTTTTCTGTTTCCAGAAAATTCAAGTATTTTAGTTTAATCTTCCAACACGTTATAACGTCTGAAATGAACGTTTTGCAGTACATATTAGCCACAGAGGATTCTACTAGGCTAATAAAACATTTATTATGTTTCATAATGTAAGCATTTTAGATCGAGTAAGTTCAGCATCATTAACAGGTGCTGCATGACATGCTTGGAGTGGACTGAAGTTGCAGCAACCTTTCTAGTAGCACTTTTGGAACATACGGAGCCATACATTACAACTACAATAATTTTTTCTGTTTCCAGAAAATTCAAGTATTTTAGTTTAATCTTCCAAAACGTTATAACGTCTGAAATGCAAGTTTTGCGGTACATATGAGGCACAGAAAATTATGCAAGGCTAAGAAAACTTTAATTATGGTTCTTAATGAAGCATTTTAGCTCGAGTAAGTTCAGCATCATTAACAAGTGCTGCATGACATGCTTAGAGGTTGAAGTTGCAGCAACTCCTTTAATAGCACGTTTGGAACACTCGGAACGATACATTACTATTACAATATTTTTTTCTGTTTCCAGAAAATTCAAGTACTTTAGTTTAATTTTCTAATACCGTTATAACATGTGTGATGCACGTTTTGCAGTACATGTTAGCCACAGATGATTCTACTAGACTAATAAAACATTTATTATGGCTCATAATGTAAGCATTTTAGCTCGAGTAAGTTCAGCATCATTAACAGGTGCTGCATGACATGCTTGGAGTGGACTGAAGTTGCAGCAACCTTTCTAGTAGCACTTATGGAACACACGGAGCCATACATTACAACTACAATAATTTTTTCTGTTTCCAGAAAATTCAAGTAATTTAGTTTAATCTTCCAACACGTTATAACGTCTGAAATGAACGTTTTGCAGTACATATTAGCCACAGAAGATTATGCTATGCTACGAAAACTTTAATTATGGTTCATAATGAAGCATTTTAGCTCGAGTAAGTTCAGCATCATTAACAAGTGCTGGATGACATGCTTAGAGGTTGAAGTTGCAGCAACCCCTTTAATAGCACGTTTGGAACACACGGACCGATACATTACAATTACAATAATTTTTTCCGCTTCCAAAAAATGCAAGTATTTTAGTTTAATCTTCCAACACGTTATAACGTCTGAAATGAACATTTTGCAGTACATATTAGGCACAGAAGATTATGCTAGGCTAAGAAAACTTTTATTATGGCTCATAATGTAAGCATTTTAGGTCGAGTAAGCTCAGAATCATTAACAAGTGCTGCATGACATGCTTAGAGGTTGAAGTTGCAGCAACCCCTCTAATAGCACGTTTGGAACACACGGACCGATACATTACAATTACAATAATTTTTTCCGCTTCCAAAAAATGCAAGTATTATAGTTTAGCCTTCTAATACGTTATAACGTGTGTGCTGCACGTTTTGCAGTACATATTAGCCACAGAGGATTCTACTAGGCTAATAAAACATTTATTATGGCTCATAATGTAAGCATTTTAGCTCGAGTAAGTTCAGCATCATTAACAGGTGCTGCATGACATGCTTGGAGTGGACTGAAGTTGCAGCAACCTTTCTAGTAGCACTTTTGGAACACACGGAGCCATACATTACAACTACAATAATTTTTTCTGTTTCCAGAAAATTCAAGTATTTTAGTTTAATCTTCCAACACGTTATAACGTCTGAAATAAACGTTTTGCAGTACATATTAGGCACAGAAGATTATGCTAGGCTAAGAAAACTTTTATTATGGCTCATAATGTAAGCATTTTAGGTCGAGTAAGCTCAGAATCATTAACAAGTGCTGCATGACATGCTTAGAGGTTGAAGTTACAGCAACCCCTCTAATAGCACGTTGGGAACACACGGAGCCATACATTACAACTACAATGTTTTTTTCTGTTTCCAGAAAATTCAAGTATTTTACTTTAATCTTCTAACACGTTATAACGTCTGAAATGCAAGTTTTGCGGTAAATATGAGGCACAGAAGATTATGTTAGGCTAAGAAAACTTTAATTATGGTTCATAATGAAGCATTTTAGCTCGAGTAAGTTCAGCATCATTAACAAGTGCTGCATGACATGCTTAGAGGTTGAAGTTGCAGCAACCCCTCTAATAGCACGTTTGGAACACACGGATCGATACATTACAATTACAATAATTTTTTCCGCTTCCAGAAAATTCAAGTATTTTATTTTAATCTTCCAACACGTTATAACGTCTGTAATGAAAGTTTTGCAGTACATATTAGGCACAGAAGATTATGCTAGGCTAAGAAAACTTTAATTATGGTTCATAATGAAGCATTTTAGCTCGAGTAAGTTCAGCATCATTAACAGGTGCTGCATGACGTGCTTGGAGTGGACTGAAGTTGCAGCAACCTTTCTAGTAGCACTTTTGCATCACACGGAGCCATACATTACAACTACAATAATTTTTTCTGTTTTCAGAAAATTTAAGTTTTTAGTTTAATCTTCAAACACGTTATAACGTCTGAAATGAACGTTTTGCAGTACATATTAGCCACATAGGATTCTCCTAGGCTAATAAAACATTTATTATTGTTCATAATGTAAGCATTTTAGATCGAGTAAGTTCAGCATCATTAACAGGTGCTGCATGACATGCTTGGAGTGGACTGAAGTTGCAGCAACCTTTCTAGTAGCACTTTTGGAACACACGGAGCCATACATTACAACTACAATAATTTTTTCTGTTTCCAGAAAATTCAAGTATTTTAGTTTAATCTTCCAACACGTTATAACGTCTGAAATGCAAGTTTTGCGGTACATATGCGGCACAGAAGATTATGCTAGGCTAAGAAAACTTTAATTATGGTTCTTGATGAAGCATTTTAGCTCGAGTAAGTTCAGCATCATTAACAAGTGCTGCATGACATGCTTAGAGGTTGAAGTTGCAGCAACTCCTTTAATAGCACGTTTGGAACACTCGGGCCGATACATTACTATTACAATATTTTTTCTGTTTCCAGAAAATTCAAGTATTTTAGTTTAATCTTCCAACACGTTATAACGTCTGAAATGAACGTTTTGCAGTACATATTAGCCACAGAAGATTATGCTATGCTACGAAAACTTTAATTATGGTTCATAATGAAGCATTTTAGCTCGAGTAAGTTCAGCATCATTAACAAGTGCTGGATGACATGCTTAGAGGTTGAAGTTGCAGCAACCCCTTTAATAGCACGTTTGGAACACACGGACCGATACATTACAATTACAATAATTTTTTCCGCTTCCAAAAAATGCAAGTATTTTAGTTTAATCTTCCAACACCTTATAACGTCTGAAATGAACGTTTTGCAGTACATATTAGGCACAGAAGATTATGCTAGGCTAAGAAAACTTTTATTATGGCTCATAATGTAAGCATTTTAGGTCGAGTAAGCTCAGAATCATTAACAAGTGCTGCATGACATGCTTAGAGGTTGAAGTTGCAGCAACCCCTCTAATAGCACGTTTGGAACACACGGACCGATACATTACAATTACAATAATTTTTTCCGCTTCCAAAAAATGCAAGTATTATAGTTTAGCCTTCTAATACGTTATAACGTGTGTGCTGCACGTTTTGCAGTACATATTAGCCACAGAGGATTCTACTAGGCTAATAAAACATTTATTATGGCTCATAATGTAAGCATTTTAGCTCGAGTAAGTTCAGCATCATTAACAGGTGCTGCATGACATGCTTGGAGTGGACTGAAGTTGCAGCAACCTTTCTAGTAGCACTTTTGGAACACACGGAGCCATACATTACAACTACAATAATTTTTTCTGTTTCCAGAAAATTCAAGTATTTTAGTTTAATCTTCCAACACGTTATAACGTCTGAAATAAACGTTTTGCAGTACATATTAGGCACAGAAGATTATGCTAGGCTAAGAAAACTTTTATTATGGCTCATAATGTAAGCATTTTAGGTCGAGTAAGCTCAGAATCATTAACAAGTGCTGCATGACATGCTTAGAGGTTGAAGTTACAGCAACCCCTCTAATAGCACGTTGGGAACACACGGAGCCATACATTACAACTACAATGTTTTTTTCTGTTTCCAGAAAATTCAAGTATTTTACTTTAATCTTCTAACACGTTATAACGTCTGAAATGCAAGTTTTGCGGTAAATATGAGGCACAGAAGATTATGTTAGGCTAAGAAAACTTTAATTATGGTTCATAATGAAGCATTTTAGCTCGAGTAAGTTCAGCATCATTAACAAGTGCTGCATGACATGCTTAGAGGTTGAAGTTGCAGCAACCCCTCTAATAGCACGTTTGGAACACACGGATCGATACATTACAATTACAATAATTTTTTCCGCTTCCAGAAAATTCAAGTATTTTATTTTAACCTTCCAACACGTTATAACGTCTGAAATGAAAGTTTTGCAGTACATATTAGGCACAGAAGATTATGCTAGGCTAAGAAAACTTTAATTATGGTTCATAATGAAGCATTTTAGCTCGAGTAAGTTCAGCATCATTAACAGGTGCTGCATGACGTGCTTGGAGTGGACTGAAGTTGCAGCAACCTTTCTAGTAGCACTTTTGCAACACACGGAGCCATACATTACAACTACAATAATTTTTTCTGTTTTCAGAAAATTTAAGTTTTTAGTTTAATCTTCCAACACGTTATAACGTCTGAAATGAACGTTTTGCAGTACATATTAGCCACAGAGGATTCTACTAGGCTAATAAAACATTTATTATTGTTCATAATGTAAGCATTTTAGATCGAGTAAGTTCAGCATCATTAACAGGTGCTGCATGACATGCTTGGAGTGGACTGAAGTTGCAGCAACCTTTCTAGTAGCACTTTTGGAACACACGGAGCCATACATTACAACTACAATAATTTTTTCTGTTTCCAGAAAATTCAAGTATTTTAGTTTAATCTTCCAACACGTTATAACGTCTGAAATGCAAGTTTTGCGGTACATTTGCGGCACAGAAGATTATGCTAGGCTAAGAAAACTTTAATTATGGTTCTTGATGAAGCATTTTAGCTCGAGTAAGTTCAGCATCATTAACAAGTGCTGCATGACATGCTTAGAGGTTGAAGTTGCAGCAACTCCTTTAATAGCACGTTTGGAACACTCGGACCGATACATTACTATTACAATATTTTTTCTGTTTCCAGAAAATTCAAGTATTTTAGTTTAATCTTCCAACACGTTATAACGTCTGAAATAAACGTTTTGCAGTACATATTAGCCACAGAAGATTATGCTATGCTACGAAAACTTTAATTATGGTTCATAATGAAGCATTTTAGCTCGAGTAAGTTCAGCATCATTAACAAGTGCTGGATGACATGCTTAGAGGTTGAAGTTGCAGCAACCCCTTTAATAGCTCGTTTGGAACACACGGACCGATACATTACAATTACAATAATTTTTTCCGCTTCCAAAAAATGCAAGTATTTTAGTTTAATCTTCCAACACGTTATAACGTCTGAAATGAACGTTTTGCAGTACATATTAGGCACAGAAGATTATGCTAGGCTAAGAAAACTTTTATTATGGCTCATAATGTAAGCATTTTAGGTCGAGTAAGCTCAGAATCATTAACAAGTGCTGCATGACATGCTTAGAGGTTGAAGTTGCAGCAACCCCTCTAATAGCACGTTTGGAACACACGGACCGATACATTACAATTACAATAATTTTTTCCGCTTCCAAAAAATGCAAGTATTTTAGTTTAATCTTCCAACACGTTATAACGTCTGAAATGAACGTTTTGCAGTACATATTAGGCACAGAAGATTATGCTAGGCTAAGAAAACTTTTATTATGGCTCATAATGTAAGCATTTTAGGTCGAGTAAGCTCAGAATCATTAACAAGTGCTGCATGACATGCTTAGAGGTTGAAGTTGCAGCAACCCCTCTAATAGCACGTTTGGAACACACGGAGCCATACATTACAACTACAATAATTTTTTCTGTTTCCAGAAAATTCAAGTATTTTAGTTTAATCTTCCAACACGTTATAACGTCTGAAATGCAAGTTTTGCGGTACATATGCGGCACAGAAGATTATGCTAGGCTAAGAAAACTTTAATTATGGTTCTTGATGAAGCATTTTAGCTCGAGTAAGTTCAGCATCATTAACAAGTGCTGCATGACATGCTTAGAGGTTGAAGTTGCAGCAACCCCTTTAATAGCACGTTTGGAACACACGGACCGATACATTACAATTACAATAATTTTTTCCGCTTCGAAAAAATGCAAGTATTTTAGTTTAATCTTCCAACACGTTATAACGTCTGAAATGAACGTTTTGCAGTACATATTAGCCACAGAGGATTCTACTAGGCTAATAAAACATTTATTATTGTTCATAATGTAAGCATTTTAGATCGAGTAAGTTCAGCATCATTAACAGGTGCTGCATGACATGCTTGGAGTGGACTGAAGTTGCAGCAACCTTTCTAGTAGCACTTTTGGAACATACGGAGCCATACATTACAACTACAATAATTTTTTCTGTTTCCAGAAAATTCAAGTATTTTAGTTTAATCTTCCAAAACGTTATAACGTCTGAAATGCAAGTTTTGCGGTACATATGAGGTTCAGAAGATTATGCTAGGCTAAGAAAACTTTAATTATGGTTCTTAATGAAGCATTTTAGCTCGAGTAAGTTCAGCATCATTAACAAGTGCTGCATGACATGCTTAGAGGTTGAAGTTGCAGCAACTCCTTTAATAGCACGTTTGGAACACTCGGAACGATACATTACTATTACAATATTTTTTTCTGTTTCCAGAAAATTCAAGTACTTTAGTTTAATTTTCTAATACCGTTATAACATGTGTGATGCACGTTTTGCAGTACATGTTAGCCACAGGTGATTCTACTAGACTAATAAAACATTTATTATGGCTCATAATGTAAGCATTTTAGCTCGAGTAAGTTCAGCATCATTAACAGGTGCTGCATGACATGCTTGGAGTGGACTGAAGTTGCAGCAACCTTTCTAGTAGCACTTATGGAACACACGGAGCCATACATTACAACTACAATAATTTTTTCTGTTTCCAGAAAATTCAAGTAATTTAGTTTAATCTTCCAACACGTTATAACGTCTGAAATGAACGTTTTGCAGTACATATTAGCCACAGAAGATTATGCTATGCTACGAAAACTTTAATTATGGTTCATAATGAAGCATTTTAGCTCGAGTAAGTTCAGCATCATTAACAAGTGCTGGATGACATGCTTAGAGGTTGAAGTTGCAGCAACCCCTTTAATAGCACGTTTGGAACACACGGACCGATACATTACAATTACAATAATTTTTTCCGCTTCCAAAAAATGCAAGTATTTTAGTTTAAGCTTCCAACACGTTATAACGTCTGAAATGAACGTTTTGCAGTACATATTAGGCACAGAAGATTATGCTAGGCTAAGAAAACTTTTATTATGGCTCATAATGTAAGCATTTTAGGTCGAGTAAGCTCAGAATCATTAACAAGTGCTGCATGACATGCTTAGAGGTTGAAGTTGCAGCAACCCCTCTAATAGCACGTTTGGAACACACGGACCGATACATTACAATTACAATAATTTTTTCCGCTTCCAAAAAATGCAAGTATTATAGTTTAGCCTTCTAATACGTTATAACGTGTGTGCTGCACGTTTTGCAGTACATATTAGCCACAGAGGATTCTACTAGGCTAATAAAACATTTATTATGGCTCATAATGTAAGCATTTTAGCTCGAGTAAGTTCAGCATCATTAACAGGTGCTGCATGACATGCTTGGAGTGGACTGAAGTTGCAGCAACCTTTCTAGTAGCACTTTTGGAACACACGGAGCCATACATTACAACTACAATAATTTTTTCTGTTTCCAGAAAATTCAAGTATTTTAGTTTAATCTTCCAACACGTTATAACGTCTGAAATAAACGTTTTGCAGTACATATTAGGCACAGAAGATTATGCTAGGCTAAGAAAACTTTTATTATGGCTCATAATGTAAGCATTTTAGGTCGAGTAAGCTCAGAATCATTAACAAGTGCTGCATGACATGCTTAGAGGTTGAAGTTACAGCAACCCCTCTAATAGCACGTTGGGAACACACGGAGCCATACATTACAACTACAATGTTTTTTTCTGTTTCCAGAAAATTCAAGTATTTTACTTTAATCTTCTAACACGTTATAACGTCTGAAATGCAAGTTTTGCGGTAAATATGAGGCACAGAAGATTATGTTAGGCTAAGAAAACTTTAATTATGGTTCATAATGAAGCATTTTAGCTCGAGTAAGTTCAGCATCATTAACAAGTGCTGCATGACATGCTTAGAGGTTGAAGTTGCAGCAACCCCTCTAATAGCACGTTTGGAACACACGGATCGATACATTACAATTACAATAATTTTTTCCGCTTCCAGAAAATTCAAGTATTTTATTTTAACCTTCCAACACGTTATAACGTCTGAAATGAAAGTTTTGCAGTACATATTAGGCACAGAAGATTATGCTAGGCTAAGAAAACTTTAATTATGGTTCATAATGAAGCATTTTAGCTCGAGTAAGTTCAGCATCATTAACAGGTGCTGCATGACGTGCTTGGAGTGGACTGAAGTTGCAGCAACCTTTCTAGTAGCACTTTTGCAACACACGGAGCCATACATTACAACTACAATAATTTTTTCTGTTTTCAGAAAATTTAAGTTTTTAGTTTAATCTTCCAACACGTTATAACGTCTGAAATGAACGTTTTGCAGTACATACTAGCCACAGAGGATTCTACTAGGCTAATAAAACATTTATTATTGTTCATAATGTAAGCATTTTAGATCGAGTAAGTTCAGCATCATTAACAGGTGCTGCATGACATGCTTGGAGTGGACTGAAGTTGCAGCAACCTTTCTAGTAGCACTTTTGGAACACACGGAGCCATACATTACAACTACAATAATTTTTTCTGTTTCCAGAAAATTCAAGTATTTTAGTTTAATCTTCCAACACGTTATAACGTCTGAAATGCAAGTTTTGCGGTACATTTGCGGCACAGAAGATTATGCTAGGCTAAGAAAACTTTAATTATGGTTCTTGATGAAGCATTTTAGCTCGAGTAAGTTCAGCATCATTAACAAGTGCTGCATGACATGCTTAGAGGTTGAAGTTGCAGCAACTCCTTTAATAGCACGTTTGGAACACTCGGACCGATACATTACTATTACAATATTTTTTCTGTTTCCAGAAAATTCAAGTATTTTAGTTTAATCTTCCAACACGTTATAACGTCTGAAATAAACGTTTTGCAGTACATATTAGCCACAGAAGATTATGCTATGCTACGAAAACTTTAATTATGGTTCATAATGAAGCATTTTAGCTCGAGTAAGTTCAGCATCATTAACAAGTGCTGGATGACATGCTTAGAGGTTGAAGTTGCAGCAACCCCTTTAATAGCTCGTTTGGAACACACGGACCGATACATTACAATTACAATAATTTTTTCCGCTTCCAAAAAATGCAAGTATTTTAGTTTAATCTTCCAACACGTTATAACGTCTGAAATGAACGTTTTGCAGTACATATTAGGCACAGAAGATTATGCTAGGCTAAGAAAACTTTTATTATGGCTCATAATGTAAGCATTTTAGGTCGAGTAAGCTCAGAATCATTAACAAGTGCTGCATGACATGCTTAGAGGTTGAAGTTGCAGCAACCCCTCTAATAGCACGTTTGGAACACACGGACCGATACATTACAATTACAATAATTTTTTCCGCTTCCAAAAAATGCAAGTATTTTAGTTTAATCTTCCAACACGTTATAACGTCTGAAATGAACGTTTTGCAGTACATATTAGGCACAGAAGATTATGCTAGGCTAAGAAAACTTTTATTATGGCTCATAATGTAAGCATTTTAGGTCGAGTAAGCTCAGAATCATTAACAAGTGCTGCATGACATGCTTAGAGGTTGAAGTTGCAGCAACCCCTCTAATAGCACGTTTGGAACACACGGAGCCATACATTACAACTACAATAATTTTTTCTGTTTCCAGAAAATTCAAGTATTTTAGTTTAATCTTCCAACACGTTATAACGTCTGAAATGCAAGTTTTGCGGTACATATGCGGCACAGAAGATTATGCTAGGCTAAGAAAACTTTAATTATGGTTCTTGATGAAGCATTTTAGCTCGAGTAAGTTCAGCATCATTAACAAGTGCTGCATGACATGCTTAGAGGTTGAAGTTGCAGCAACCCCTTTAATAGCACGTTTGGAACACACGGACCGATACATTACAATTACAATAATTTTTTCCGCTTCGAAAAAATGCAAGTATTTTAGTTTAATCTTCCAACACGTTATAACGTCTGAAATGAACGTTTTGCAGTACATATTAGCCACAGAGGATTCTACTAGGCTAATAAAACATTTATTATTGTTCATAATGTAAGCATTTTAGATCGAGTAAGTTCAGCATCATTAACAGGTGCTGCATGACATGCTTGGAGTGGACTGAAGTTGCAGCAACCTTTCTAGTAGCACTTTTGGAACATACGGAGCCATACATTACAACTACAATAATTTTTTCTGTTTCCAGAAAATTCAAGTATTTTAGTTTAATCTTCCAAAACGTTATAACGTCTGAAATGCAAGTTTTGCGGTACATATGAGGTTCAGAAGATTATGCTAGGCTAAGAAAACTTTAATTATGGTTCTTAATGAAGCATTTTAGCTCGAGTAAGTTCAGCATCATTAACAAGTGCTGCATGACATGCTTAGAGGTTGAAGTTGCAGCAACTCCTTTAATAGCACGTTTGGAACACTCGGAACGATACATTACTATTACAATATTTTTTTCTGTTTCCAGAAAATTCAAGTACTTTAGTTTAATTTTCTAATACCGTTATAACATGTGTGATGCACGTTTTGCAGTACATGTTAGCCACAGGTGATTCTACTAGACTAATAAAACATTTATTATGGCTCATAATGTAAGCATTTTAGCTCGAGTAAGTTCAGCATCATTAACAGGTGCTGCATGACATGCTTGGAGTGGACTGAAGTTGCAGCAACCTTTCTAGTAGCACTTATGGAACACACGGAGCCATACATTACAACTACAATAATTTTTTCTGTTTCCAGAAAATTCAAGTAATTTAGTTTAATCTTCCAACACGTTATAACGTCTGAAATGAACGTTTTGCAGTACATATTAGCCACAGAAGATTATGCTATGCTACGAAAACTTTAATTATGGTTCATAATGAAGCATTTTAGCTCGAGTAAGTTCAGCATCATTAACAAGTGCTGGATGACATGCTTAGAGGTTGAAGTTGCAGCAACCCCTTTAATAGCACGTTTGGAACACACGGACCGATACATTACAATTACAATAATTTTTTCCGCTTCCAAAAAATGCAAGTATTTTAGTTTAAGCTTCCAACACGTTATAACGTCTGAAATGAACGTTTTGCAGTACATATTAGGCACAGAAGATTATGCTAGGCTAAGAAAACTTTTATTATGGCTCATAATGTAAGCATTTTAGGTCGAGTAAGCTCAGAATCATTAACAAGTGCTGCATGACATGCTTAGAGGTTGAAGTTGCAGCAACCCCTCTAATAGCACGTTTGGAACACACGGACCGATACATTACAATTACAATAATTTTTTCCGCTTCCAAAAAATGCAAGTATTATAGTTTAGCCTTCTAATACGTTATAACGTGTGTGCTGCACGTTTTGCAGTACATGTTAGCCACAGAGGATTCTACTAGGCTAATAAAACATTTATTATGGCTCATAATGTAAGCATTTTAGCTCGAGTGAGTTCAGCATCATTAACAGGTGCTGCATGACATGCTTGGAGTGGACTGAAGTTGCAGCACCCTTTCTAGTAGCACTTTTGGAACACACGGAGCCATACATTACAACTACAATATTTTTTTCTGTTTCCAGAAAATTCAAGTATTTTAGTTTAATCTTCCAACACGTTATAACGTCTGAAATAAACGTTTTGCAGTACATATTAGGCACAGAAGATTATGCTAGGCTAAGAAAACTTTTATTATGGCCCATAATGTAAGCATTTTAGGTCGAGTAAGCTCAGAATCATTAACAAGTGCTGCATGACATGCTTAGAGGTTGAAGTTACAGCAACCCCTCTAATAGCACGTTATGAACACACGGAGCCATACATTACAACTACAATGTTTTTTTCTGTTTCCAGAAAATTCAAGTATTTTACTTTAATCTTCTAACACGTTATAACGTCTGAAATGCAAGTTTTGCGGTAAATATGAGGCACAGAAGATTATGTTAGGCTAAGAAAACTTTAATTATGGTTCATAATGAAGCATTTTAGCTCGAGTAAGTTCAGCATCATTAACAAGTGCTGCATGACATGCTTAGAGTTTGAAGTTGCAGCAACTCCTTTAATAGCACGTTTGGAACACGCGGACCGATACATTACAATTACAATAATTTTTTCCGCTTCCAAAAAATGCAAGTATTTTAGTTTAATCTTCCAACACGTTATAACGTCTTAAATGAACGTTTTGCGGTACATATTAGGCACAGAAGATTATGCTATGCTAAGAAAACTTTAATTATGGTTCATAATGAAGCATTTTAGCTCGAGTAAGTTCAGCATCATTAACAAGTGCTGCATGACATGCTTAGAGGTTGAAGTTGCAGCAACCCCTTTAATAGCACGTTTGGAACACACGGACCGATACATTACAATTACAATAATTTTTTCCGCTTCGAAAAAATGCAAGTATTTTAGTTTAATCTTGCAACACGTTATAACGTCTGAAATGAACGTTTTGCAGTACATATTAGCCACAGAGAATTCTACTAGGCTAATAAAACATTTATTATTGTTCATAATGTAAGCATTTTAGATCGAGTAAGTTCAGCATCATTAACAGGTGCTGCATGACATGCTTGGAGTGGACTGAAGTTGCAGCAATCTTTCTAGTAGCACTTTTGGAACACACGGAGCCATACATTACAACTACAATAATTTTTTCTGTTTCCAGAAAATTCAATTATTTTAGTTTAATCTTCCAACACGTTATAACGTCTGAAATGCAAGTTTTGCGGTACATATGAGGCACAGAAGATTATGCTAGGCTAAGAAAACTTTAATTATGGTTCTTAATGAAGCATTTTAGCTCGAGTAAGTTCAGCATCATTAACAAGTGCTGCATGACATGCTTAGAGGTTGAAGTTGCAGCAACTCCTTTAATAGCACGTTTGGAACACTCGGACCGATACATTACTATTACAATATTTTTTCTGTTTCCAGAAAATTCAAGTATTTTAGTTTAATCTTCTAATACCGTTATAACGTGTGTGATGCACGTTTTGCTGTACATATTAGCCACAGATGATTCTACTAGACTAATAAAACATTTATTATGGCTCATAATGTAAGCATTTTAGCTCGAGTAAGTTCAGCATCATTAACAGGTGCTGCATGACATGCTTGGAGTGGACTGAAGTTGCAGCAACCTTTCTAGTAGCACTTATGGAACACACGGAGCCATACATTACAACTACAATAATTTTTTCTGTTTCCAGAAAATTCAAGTAATTTAGTTTAATCTTCCAACACGTTATAACGTCTGAAATGAACGTTTTGCAGTACATATTAGCCACAGAAGATTATGCTATGCTACGAAAACTTTAATTATGGTTCATAATGAAGCATTTTAGCTCGAGTAAGTTCAGCATCATTAACAAGTGCTGGATGACATGCTTAGAGGTTGAAGTTGCAGCAACCCCTTTAATAGCACGTTTGGAACACACGGACCGATACATTACAATTACAATAATTTTTTCCGCTTCCAAAAAATGCAAGTATTTTAGTTTAATCTTCCAACACGTTATAACGTCTGAAATGAACGTTTTGCAGTACATATTAGGCACAGAAGATTATGCTAGGCTAAGAAAACTTTTATTATGGCTCATAATGTAAGCATTTTAGGTCGAGTAAGCTCAGAATCATTAACAAGTGCTGCATGACATGCTTAGAGGTTGAAGTTGCAGCAACCCCTCTAATAGCACGTTTGGAACACACGGACCGATACATTACAATTACAATAATTTTTTCCGCTTCCAAAAAATGCAAGTATTATAGTTTAGCCTTCTAATACGTTATAACGTCTGAAATGAACGTTTTGCAGTACATATTAGGCACAGAAGATTATGCTAGGCTAAGAAAACTTTTATTATGGCTCATAATGTAAGCATTTTAGGTCGAGTAAGCTCAGAATCATTAACAAGTGCTGCATGACATGCTTAGAGGTTGAAGTTGCAGCAACCCCTCTAATAGCACGTTTGGAACACACGGACCGATACATTACAATTACAATAATTTTTTCCGCTTCCAAAAAATGCAAGTATTATAGTTTAATTTTCTAATACCGTTATAACATGTGTGATGCACGTTTTGCAGTACATGTTAGCCACAGAGGATTCTACTAGGCTAATAAAACATTTATTATGGCTCATAATGTAAGCATTTTAGCTCGAGTGAGTTCAGCATCATTAACAGGTGCTGCATTACATGCTTGGAGTGGACTGAAGTTGCAGCACCCTTTCTAGTAGCACTTTTGGAACACACGGAGCCATACATTACAACTACAATATTTTTTTCTGTTTCCAGAAAATTCAAGTATTTTAGTTTAATCTTCCAACACGTTATAACGTCTGAAATAAACGTTTTGCAGTACATATTAGGCACAGAAGATTATGCTAGGCTAAGAAAACTTTTATTATGGCCCATAATGTAAGCATTTTAGGTCGAGTAAGCTCAGAATCATTAACAAGTGCTGCATGACATGCTTAGAGGTTGAAGTTACAGCAACCCCTCTAATAGCACGTTGGGAACACACGGAGCCATACATTACAACTACAATGTTTTTTTCTGTTTCCAGAAAATTCAAGTATTTTACTTTAATCTTCTAACACGTTATAACGTCTGAAATGCAAGTTTTGCGGTAAATATGAGGCACAGAAGATTATGTTAGGCTAAGAAAACTTTAATTATGGTTCATAATGAAGCATTTTAGCTCGAGTAAGTTCAGCATCATTAACAAGTGCTGCATGACATGCTTAGAGTTTGAAGTTGCAGCAACTCCTTTAATAGCACGTTTGGAACACGCGGACCGATACATTACAATTACAATAATTTTTTCCGCTTCCAAAAGATGCAAGTATTTTAGTTTAATCTTCCAACACGTTATAACGTCTTAAATGAACGTTTTGCGGTACATATTAGGCACAGAAGATTATGCTATGCTAAGAAAACTTTAATTATGGTTCATAATGAAGCATTTTAGCTCGAGTAAGTTCAGCATCATTAACAAGTGCTGCATGACATGCTTAGAGGTTGAAGTTGCAGCAACCCCTTTAATAGCACGTTTGGAACACACGGACCGATACATTACAATTACAATAATTTTTTCCGCTTCGAAAAAATGCAAGTATTTTAGTTTAATCTTGCAACACGTTATAACGTCTGAAATGAACGTTTTGCAGTACATATTAGCCACAGAGAATTCTACTAGGCTAATAAAACATTTATTATTGTTCATAATGTAAGCATTTTAGATCGAGTAAGTTCAGCATCATTAACAGGTGCTGCATGACATGCTTGGAGTGGACTGAAGTTGCAGCAATCTTTCTAGTAGCACTTTTGGAACACACGGAGCCATACATTACAACTACAATAATTTTTTCTGTTTCCAGAAAATTCAATTATTTTAGTTTAATCTTCCAACACGTTATAACGTCTGAAATGCAAGTTTTGCGGTACATATGAGGCACAGAAGATTATGCTAGGCTAAGAAAACTTTAATTATGGTTCTTAATGAAGCATTTTAGCTCGAGTAAGTTCAGCATCATTAACAAGTGCTGCATGACATGCTTAGAGGTTGAAGTTGCAGCAACTCCTTTAATAGCACGTTTGGAACACTCGGACCGATACATTACTATTACAATATTTTTTCTGTTTCCAGAAAATTCAAGTATTTTAGTTTAATCTTCTAATACCGTTATAACGTGTGTGATGCACGTTTTGCTGTACATATTAGCCACAGATGATTCTACTAGACTAATAAAACATTTATTATGGCTCATAATGTAAGCATTTTAGCTCGAGTAAGTTCAGCATCATTAACAGGTGCTGCATGACATGCTTGGAGTGGACTGAAGTTGCAGCAACCTTTCTAGTAGCACTTATGGAACACACGGAGCCATACATTACAACTACAATAATTTTTTCTGTTTCCAGAAAATTCAAGTAATTTAGTTTAATCTTCCAACACGTTATAACGTCTGAAATGAACGTTTTGCAGTACATATTAGCCACAGAAGATTATGCTATGCTACGAAAACTTTAATTATGGTTCATAATGAAGCATTTTAGCTCGAGTAAGTTCAGCATCATTAACAAGTGCTGGATGACATGCTTAGAGGTTGAAGTTGCAGCAACCCCTTTAATAGCACGTTTGGAACACACGGACCGATACATTACAATTACAATAATTTTTTCCGCTTCCAAAAAATGCAAGTATTTTAGTTTAATCTTCCAACACGTTATAACGTCTGAAATGAACGTTTTGCAGTACATATTAGGCACAGAAGATTATGCTAGGCTAAGAAAACTTTTATTATGGCTCATAATGTAAGCATTTTAGGTCGAGTAAGCTCAGAATCATTAACAAGTGCTGCATGACATGCTTAGAGGTTGAAGTTGCAGCAACCCCTCTAATAGCACGTTTGGAACACACGGACCGATACATTACAATTACAATAATTTTTTCCGCTTCCAAAAAATGCAAGTATTATAGTTTAGCCTTCTAATACGTTATAACGTGTGTGATGCAGGTTTTGCAGTACATATTAGCCACAGTGGATTCTACTAGGCTAATAAAACATTTATTATGGCTCATAATGTAAGCATTTTAGCTCGAGTAAGTTCAGCATCATTAACAGGTGCTGCATGACATGCTTGGAGTGGACTGAAGTTGCAGCAACCTTTCTAGTAGCACTTTTGGAACACACCTAGCCATACATTACAACTACAATAATTTTTTCTGTTTCCAGAAAATTCAAGTATTTTAGTTTAATCTTCCAACACGTTATAACGTCTGAAATAAACGTTTTGCAGTACATATTAGGCACAGAAGATTATGCTAGGCTAAGAAAACTTTTATTATGGCTCATAATGTAAGCATTTTAGGTCGAGTAAGCTCAGAATCATTAACAAGTGCTGCATGACATGCTTAGAGGTTGAAGTTGCAGCAACCCCTCTAATAGCACGTTTGGAACACACGGACCGATACATTACAATTACAATAATTTTTTCCGCTTCCAAAAAATGCAAGTATTATAGTTTAGCCTTCTAATACGTTATAACGTGTGTGCTGCACGTTTTGCAGTACATGTTAGCCACAGAGGATTCTACTAGGCTAATAAAACATTTATTATGGCTCATAATGTAAGCATTTTAGCTCGAGTGAGTTCAGCATCATTAACAGGTGCTGCATGACATGCTTGGAGTGGACTGAAGTTGCAGCACCCTTTCTAGTAGCACTTTTGGAACACACGGAGCCATACATTACAACTACAATATTTTTTTCTGTTTCCAGAAAATTCAAGTATTTTAGTTTAATCTTCCAACACGTTATAACGTCTGAAATAAACGTTTTGCAGTACATATTAGGCACAGAAGATTATGCTAGGCTAAGAAAACTTTTATTATGGCCCATAATGTAAGCATTTTAGGTCGAGTAAGCTCAGAATCATTAACAAGTG
This sequence comes from Agriotes lineatus, assembly GCA_940337035.1. Taxonomy (NCBI): domain Eukaryota; kingdom Metazoa; phylum Arthropoda; class Insecta; order Coleoptera; family Elateridae; genus Agriotes; species Agriotes lineatus. The sequence goes on along the minus strand of CALNHX010004180.1, from coordinate 36,959 downwards.
CTGCATGACATGCTTAGAGGTTGAAGTTACAGCAACCCCTCTAATAGCACGTTATGAACACACGGAGCCATACATTACAACTACAATGTTTTTTTCTGTTTCCAGAAAATTCAAGTATTTTACTTTAATCTTCTAACACGTTATAACGTCTGAAATGCAAGTTTTGCGGTAAATATGAGGCACAGAAGATTATGTTAGGCTAAGAAAACTTTAATTATGGTTCATAATGAAGCATTTTAGCTCGAGTAAGTTCAGCATCATTAACAAGTGCTGCATGACATGCTTAGAGTTTGAAGTTGCAGCAACTCCTTTAATAGCACGTTTGGAACACGCGGACCGATACATTACAATTACAATAATTTTTTCCGCTTCCAAAAAATGCAAGTATTTTAGTTTAATCTTCCAACACGTTATAACGTCTTAAATGAACGTTTTGCGGTACATATTAGGCACAGAAGATTATGCTATGCTAAGAAAACTTTAATTATGGTTCATAATGAAGCATTTTAGCTCGAGTAAGTTCAGCATCATTAACAAGTGCTGCATGACATGCTTAGAGGTTGAAGTTGCAGCAACCCCTTTAATAGCACGTTTGGAACACACGGACCGATACATTACAATTACAATAATTTTTTCCGCTTCGAAAAAATGCAAGTATTTTAGTTTAATCTTGCAACACGTTATAACGTCTGAAATGAACGTTTTGCAGTACATATTAGCCACAGAGAATTCTACTAGGCTAATAAAACATTTATTATTGTTCATAATGTAAGCATTTTAGATCGAGTAAGTTCAGCATCATTAACAGGTGCTGCATGACATGCTTGGAGTGGACTGAAGTTGCAGCAATCTTTCTAGTAGCACTTTTGGAACACACGGAGCCATACATTACAACTACAATAATTTTTTCTGTTTCCAGAAAATTCAATTATTTTAGTTTAATCTTCCAACACGTTATAACGTCTGAAATGCAAGTTTTGCGGTACATATGAGGCACAGAAGATTATGCTAGGCTAAGAAAACTTTAATTATGGTTCTTAATGAAGCATTTTAGCTCGAGTAAGTTCAGCATCATTAACAAGTGCTGCATGACATGCTTAGAGGTTGAAGTTGCAGCAACTCCTTTAATAGCACGTTTGGAACACTCGGACCGATACATTACTATTACAATATTTTTTCTGTTTCCAGAAAATTCAAGTATTTTAGTTTAATCTTCTAATACCGTTATAACGTGTGTGATGCACGTTTTGCTGTACATATTAGCCACAGATGATTCTACTAGACTAATAAAACATTTATTATGGCTCATAATGTAAGCATTTTAGCTCGAGTAAGTTCAGCATCATTAACAGGTGCTGCATGACATGCTTGGAGTGGACTGAAGTTGCAGCAACCTTTCTAGTAGCACTTATGGAACACACGGAGCCATACATTACAACTACAATAATTTTTTCTGTTTCCAGAAAATTCAAGTAATTTAGTTTAATCTTCCAACACGTTATAACGTCTGAAATGAACGTTTTGCAGTACATATTAGCCACAGAAGATTATGCTATGCTACGAAAACTTTAATTATGGTTCATAATGAAGCATTTTAGCTCGAGTAAGTTCAGCATCATTAACAAGTGCTGGATGACATGCTTAGAGGTTGAAGTTGCAGCAACCCCTTTAATAGCACGTTTGGAACACACGGACCGATACATTACAATTACAATAATTTTTTCCGCTTCCAAAAAATGCAAGTATTTTAGTTTAATCTTCCAACACGTTATAACGTCTGAAATGAACGTTTTGCAGTACATATTAGGCACAGAAGATTATGCTAGGCTAAGAAAACTTTTATTATGGCTCATAATGTAAGCATTTTAGGTCGAGTAAGCTCAGAATCATTAACAAGTGCTGCATGACATGCTTAGAGGTTGAAGTTGCAGCAACCCCTCTAATAGCACGTTTGGAACACACGGACCGATACATTACAATTACAATAATTTTTTCCGCTTCCAAAAAATGCAAGTATTATAGTTTAGCCTTCTAATACGTTATAACGTCTGAAATGAACGTTTTGCAGTACATATTAGGCACAGAAGATTATGCTAGGCTAAGAAAACTTTTATTATGGCTCATAATGTAAGCATTTTAGGTCGAGTAAGCTCAGAATCATTAACAAGTGCTGCATGACATGCTTAGAGGTTGAAGTTGCAGCAACCCCTCTAATAGCACGTTTGGAACACACGGACCGATACATTACAATTACAATAATTTTTTCCGCTTCCAAAAAATGCAAGTATTATAGTTTAATTTTCTAATACCGTTATAACATGTGTGATGCACGTTTTGCAGTACATGTTAGCCACAGAGGATTCTACTAGGCTAATAAAACATTTATTATGGCTCATAATGTAAGCATTTTAGCTCGAGTGAGTTCAGCATCATTAACAGGTGCTGCATGACATGCTTGGAGTGGACTGAAGTTGCAGCACCCTTTCTAGTAGCACTTTTGGAACACACGGAGCCATACATTACAACTACAATATTTTTTTCTGTTTCCAGAAAATTCAAGTATTTTAGTTTAATCTTCCAACACGTTATAACGTCTGAAATAAACGTTTTGCAGTACATATTAGGCACAGAAGATTATGCTAGGCTAAGAAAACTTTTATTATGGCCCATAATGTAAGCATTTTAGGTCGAGTAAGCTCAGAATCATTAACAAGTGCTGCATGACATGCTTAGAGGTTGAAGTTACAGCAACCCCTCTAATAGCACGTTGGGAACACACGGAGCCATACATTACAACTACAATGTTTTTTTCTGTTTCCAGAAAATTCAAGTATTTTACTTTAATCTTCTAACACGTTATAACGTCTGAAATGCAAGTTTTGCGGTAAATATGAGGCACCAGAAGATTATGTTAGGCTAAGAAAACTTTAATTATGGTTCATAATGAAGCATTTTAGCTCGAGTAAGTTCAGCATCATTAACAAGTGCTGCATGACATGCTTAGAGTTTGAAGTTGCAGCAACTCCTTTAATAGCACGTTTGGAACACGCGGACCGATACATTACAATTACAATAATTTTTTCCGCTTCCAAAAGATGCAAGTATTTTAGTTTAATCTTCCAACACGTTATAACGTCTTAAATGAACGTTTTGCGGTACATATTAGGCACAGAAGATTATGCTATGCTAAGAAAACTTTAATTATGGTTCATAATGAAGCATTTTAGCTCGAGTAAGTTCAGCATCATTAACAAGTGCTGCATGACATGCTTAGAGGTTGAAGTTGCAGCAACCCCTTTAATAGCACGTTTGGAACACACGGACCGATACATTACAATTACAATAATTTTTTCCGCTTCGAAAAAATGCAAGTATTTTAGTTTAATCTTGCAACACGTTATAACGTCTGAAATGAACGTTTTGCAGTACATATTAGCCACAGAGAATTCTACTAGGCTAATAAAACATTTATTATTGTTCATAATGTAAGCATTTTAGATCGAGTAAGTTCAGCATCATTAACAGGTGCTGCATGACATGCTTGGAGTGGACTGAAGTTGCAGCAATCTTTCTAGTAGCACTTTTGGAACACACGGAGCCATACATTACAACTACAATAATTTTTTCTGTTTCCAGAAAATTCAATTATTTTAGTTTAATCTTCCAACACGTTATAACGTCTGAAATGCAAGTTTTGCGGTACATATGAGGCACAGAAGATTATGCTAGGCTAAGAAAACTTTAATTATGGTTCTTAATGAAGCATTTTAGCTCGAGTAAGTTCAGCATCATTAACAAGTGCTGCATGACATGCTTAGAGGTTGAAGTTGCAGCAACTCCTTTAATAGCACGTTTGGAACACTCGGACCGATACATTACTATTACAATATTTTTTCTGTTTCCAGAAAATTCAAGTATTTTAGTTTAATCTTCTAATACCGTTATAACGTGTGTGATGCACGTTTTGCTGTACATATTAGCCACAGATGATTCTACTAGACTAATAAAACATTTATTATGGCTCATAATGTAAGCATTTTAGCTCGAGTAAGTTCAGCATCATTAACAGGTGCTGCATGACATGCTTGGAGTGGACTGAAGTTGCAGCAACCTTTCTAGTAGCACTTATGGAACACACGGAGCCATACATTACAACTACAATAATTTTTTCTGTTTCCAGAAAATTCAAGTAATTTAGTTTAATCTTCCAACACGTTATAACGTCTGAAATGAACGTTTTGCAGTACATATTAGCCACAGAAGATTATGCTATGCTACGAAAACTTTAATTATGGTTCATAATGAAGCATTTTAGCTCGAGTAAGTTCAGCATCATTAACAAGTGCTGGATGACATGCTTAGAGGTTGAAGTTGCAGCAACCCCTTTAATAGCACGTTTGGAACACACGGACCGATACATTACAATTACAATAATTTTTTCCGCTTCCAAAAAATGCAAGTATTTTAGTTTAATCTTCCAACACGTTATAACGTCTGAAATGAACGTTTTGCAGTACATATTAGGCACAGAAGATTATGCTAGGCTAAGAAAACTTTTATTATGGCTCATAATGTAAGCATTTTAGGTCGAGTAAGCTCAGAATCATTAACAAGTGCTGCATGACATGCTTAGAGGTTGAAGTTGCAGCAACCCCTCTAATAGCACGTTTGGAACACACGGACCGATACATTACAATTACAATAATTTTTTCCGCTTCCAAAAAATGCAAGTATTATAGTTTAGCCTTCTAATACGTTATAACGTGTGTGATGCAGGTTTTGCAGTACATATTAGCCACAGTGGATTCTACTAGGCTAATAAAACATTTATTATGGCTCATAATGTAAGCATTTTAGCTCGAGTAAGTTCAGCATCATTAACAGGTGCTGCATGACATGCTTGGAGTGGACTGAAGTTGCAGCAACCTTTCTAGTAGCACTTTTGGAACACACCTAGCCATACATTACAACTACAATAATTTTTTCTGTTTCCAGAAAATTCAAGTATTTTAGTTTAATCTTCCAACACGTTATAACGTCTGAAATAAACGTTTTGCAGTACATATTAGGCACAGAAGATTATGCTAGGCTAAGAAAACTTTTATTATGGCTCATAATGTAAGCATTTTAGGTCGAGTAAGCTCAGAATCATTAACAAGTGCTGCATGACATGCTTAGAGGTTGAAGTTACAGCAACCCCTCTAATAGCACGTTGGAAACACACGGAGCCATACATTACAACTACAATAATCTTTTCTGTTTCCAGAAAATTCAAGTATTTTAGTTTAATCTTCCAACACGTTATAACGTCTGAAATGAACGTTTTGCGGTACATATGAGGCACAGAAGATTATGATAGGCTAAGAAAACTTTAATTATGGTTCATAATGAAGCATTTCAGCTCGAGTAAGTTCGAGTCATTAACAAGTGCTGCATGACATGCTTAGAGGTTGAAGTTGCAGCAACCCCTCTAATAGCACGTTTGGAACACACGGATCGATACATTACAATTACAATAATTTTTTCCGCTTCTAGAAAATTCAAGTATTTTAGTTTAATCTTCCAACACGTTATAACGTCTGAAATGAACGTTTTGCGGTACATATGAGGCACAGAAGATTATGATAGGCTAAGAAAACTTTAATTATAGTTCATAATGAAGCATTTTAGCTCGAGTAAGTTCAGCATCATTAACAAGTGCTGCATGACATGCTTAGAGGTTGAAGTTGCAGCAACCCCTTTAATAGCACGTTTGGAACACACGGACCGATACATTACAATTACAATAATTTTTTCCGCTTCGAAAAAATGCAAGTATTTTAGTTTAATCTTCCAACACGTTATAACGTCTGAAATGAACGTTTTGCAGTACATATTAGCCACAGAGGATTCTACTAGGCTAATAAAACATTTATTATTGTTCATAATGTAAGCATTTTAGATCGAGTAAGTTCAGCATCATTAACAGGTGCTGCATGACATGCTTGGAGTGGACTGAAGTTGCAGCAATCTTTCTAGTAGCACTTTTGGAACACACGGAGCCATACATTACAACTACAATAATTTTTTCTGTTTCCAGAAAATTCAAGTATTTTAGTTTAATCTTCCAACACCTTATAACGTCTGAAATGCAAGTTTTGCGGTACATATGAGGCACAGAAGATTATGCTAGGCTAAGAAAACTTTAATTATGGTTCATAATGAAGCATTTTAGCTCGAGTAAGTTCAGCATCATTAACAGGTGCTGCATGACGTGCTTGGAGTGGACTGAAGTTGCAGCAACCTTTCTAGTAGCACTTTTGGAACACACGGAGCCATACATTACAACTACAATAATTTTTTCTGTTTTCAGAAAATTCAAGTTTTTAGTTTAATCTTCCAACACGTTATAACGTCTGAAATGAACGTTTTGCAGTACATATTAGCCACAGAGGATTCTACTAGGCTAATAAAACATTTATTATTGTTCATAATGGTAGCATTTTAGATCGAGTAAGTTCAGCATCATTAACAGGTGCTGCATGACATGCTTGGAGTGGACTGAAGTTGCAGCAACCTTTCTAGTAGCACTTTTGGAACACACGGAGCCATACATTACAACTACAATAATTTTTTCTGTTTCCAGAAAATTCAAGTATTTTAGTTTAATCTTCCAACACGTTATAACGTCTGAAATGCAAGTTTTGCGGTACATATGAGGCACAGAAGATTATGCTAGGCTAAGAAAACTTTAATTATGGTTCTTAATGAAGCATTTTAGCTCGAGTAAGTTCAGCATCATTAACAAGTGCTGCATGACATGCTTAGAGGTTGAAGTTGCAGCAACTCCTTTAATAGCACGTTTGGAACACTCGGACCGATACATTACTATTACCTGTTTCCAGAAAATTCAAGTATTTTAGTTTAATCTTCTAATACCGTTATAACGTGTGTGATGCACGTTTTGCAGTACATATTAGCCACAGATGATTCTACTAGACTAATAAAACATTTATTATGGCTCATAATGTAAGCATTTTAGCTCGAGTAAGTTCAGCATCATTAACAGGTGCTGCATGACATGCTTGGAGTGGACTGAAGTTGCAGCAACCTTTCTAGTAGCACTTATGGAACACACGGAGCCATACATTACAACTACAATAATTTTTTCTGTTTCCAGAAAATTCAAGTAATTTAGTTTAATCTTCCAACACGTTATAACGTCTGAAATGAACGTTTTGCAGTACATATTAGGCACAGAAGATTATGCTAGGCTACGAAAACTTTAATTATGGTTCATAATGAAGCAATTTAGCTCGAGTAAGTTCAGCATCATTAACAAGTGCTGGATGACATGCTTAGAGGTTGAAGTTGCAGCAACCCCTTTAATAGCACGTTTGGAACACACGGACCGATACATTACAATTACAATAATTTTTTCCGCTTCCAAAAAATGCAAGTATTTTAGTTTAATCTTCCAACACGTTATAACGTCTGAAATGAACGTTTTGCAGTACATATTAGCCACAGAGGATTCTACTAGGCTAATAAAACATTTATTATTGTTCATAATGTAAGCATTTTAGATCGAGTAAGTTCAGCATCATTAACAGGTGCTGCATGACATGCTTGAGTGGACTGAAGTTGCAGCAATCTTTCTAGTAGCACTTTTGGAACACACGGAGCCATACATTACAACTACAATAATTTTTTCTGTTTCCAGAAAATTCAAGTATTTTAGTTTAATCTTCCAACACCTTATAACGTCTGAAATGCAAGTTTTGCGGTACATATGAGGCACAGAAGATTATGCTAGGCTAAGAAAACTTTAATTATGGTTCATAATGAAGCATTTTAGCTCGAGTAAGTTCAGCATCATTAACAGGTGCTGCATGACGTGCTTGGAGTGGACTGAAGTTGCAGCAACCTTTCTAGTAGCACTTTTGGAACACACGGAGCCATACATTACAACTACAATAATTTTTTCTGTTTTCAGAAAATTCAAGTTTTTAGTTTAATCTTCCAACACGTTATAACGTCTGAAATGAACGTTTTGCAGTACATATTAGCCACAGAGGATTCTACTAGGCTAATAAAACATTTATTATTGTTCATAATGGTAGCATTTTAGATCGAGTAAGTTCAGCATCATTAACAGGTGCTGCATGACATGCTTGGAGTGGACTGAAGTTGCAGCAACCTTTCTAGTAGCACTTTTGGAACACACGGAGCCATACATTACAACTACAATAATTTTTTCTGTTTCCAGAAAATTCAAGTATTTTAGTTTAATCTTCCAACACGTTATAACGTCTGAAATGCAAGTTTGCGGTACATATGAGGCACAGAAGATTATGCTAGGCTAAGAAAACTTTAATTATGGTTCTTAATGAAGCATTTTAGCTCGAGTAAGTTCAGAATCATTAACAAGTGCTGCATGACATGCTTAGAGGTTGAAGTTGCAGCACCCCTCTAATAGCACGTTTGGAACACACGGACCGATACATTACAATTACAATAATTTTTTCCGCTTCCAAAAAATGCAAGTATTTTAGTTTAGCCTTCTAATACGTTTTAACGTGTGTGATGCACGTTTTGCAGTACATATTAGCCACAGAGGATTCTACTAGGCTAATAAAACATTTATTATGGCTCATAATGTAAGCATTTTAGCTCGAGTAAGTTCAGCATTATTAACAGGTGCTTGCATGACATGCTTGGAGTGGACTGAAGTTGCAGCTACCTTTCTAGTAGCACTTTTGGAACACACCTAGCCATACATTACAACTACAATAATTTTTTCTGTTTCCAGAAAATTCAAGTAATTTAGTTTAATCTTCCAACACGTTATAACGTCTGAAATGAACGTTTTTGCAGTACATATTAGCCACAGAATATTATGCTATGCTACGAAAACTTTAATTATGGTTCATAATGAAGCATTTTAGCTCGAGTAAGTTCAGCATCATTAACAAGTGCTGGATGACATGCTTAGAGGTTGAAGTTGCAGCAACCCCTTTAATAGCACGTTTGGAACACACGGACCGATACATTACAATTACAATAATTTTTTCCGCTTCCAAAAAATGCAAGTATTTTAGTTTAATCTTCCAACACGTTATAACGTCTGAAATGAACGTTTTGCAGTACATAGTAGGCACAGAAGATTATGCTAGGCTAAGAAAACTTTTATTATGGCTCATAATGTAAGCATTTTAGGTCGAGTAAGCTCAGAATCATTAACAAGTGCTGCATGACATGCTTAGAGGTTGAAGTTGCAGCAACCCCTCTAATAGCACGTTTGGAACACACGGACCGATACATTACAATTACAATAATTTTTTCCGCTTCCAAAAAATGCAAGTGTTATAGTTTAGCCTTCTAATACGTTATAACGTGTGTGATGCACGTTTTGCAGTACATATTAGCCACAGAGGATTCTACTAGGCTAATAAAACATTTATTATGGCTCATAATGTAAGCATTTTAGCTCGAGTAAGTTCAGCATCATTAACAGGTGCTGCATGACATGCTTGGAGTGGACTGAAGTTGCAGCAACCTTTCTAGTAGCACTTTTGGAACACACCTAGCCATACATTACAACTACAATAATTTTTTCTGTTTCCAGAAAATTCAAGTATTTTTGTTTAATCTTCCAACACGTTATAACGTCTGAAATAAACGTTTTGCAGTACATATTAGGCACAGAAGATTATGCTAGGCTAAGAAAACTTTAATTATGGTTCATAATGAAGCATTTTAGCTCGAGTAAGTTCAGCATCATTAACAAGTGCTGGATGACATGCTTAGAGGTTGAAGTTGCAGCAACCCCTTTAATAGCACGTTTGGAACACACGGACCGATACATTACAATTACAATAATTTTTTCCGCTTCCAAAAAATGCAAGTATTTTAGTTTAATCTTCCAACACGTTATAACGTCTGAAATGAACGTTTTGCAGTACATATTAGGCACAGAAGACTTTGCTAGGCTAAGAAAACTTTTATTATGGCTCATAATGTAAAAATTTTAGGTCGAGTAAGCTCAGAATCATTAACAAGTGCTGCATGACATGCTTAGAGGTTGAAGTTGCAGCAACCCCTTTAATTGCACGTTTGGAACACTCGGACCGATACATTACTATTACAATATTTTTTCTATTTCCAGAAAATTCAAGTATTTTAGTTTAATCTTCTAATACCGTTATAACGTGTGTGATGCACGTTTTGCAGTACATATTAGCCACAGATGATTCTACTAGACTAATAAAACATTTATTATGGCTCATAATGTAAGCATTTTAGCTCGAGTAAGTTCAGCATCATTAACAGGTGCTGCATGACATGCTTGGAGTGGACTGAAGTTGCAGCAACCTCTCTAGTAGCACTTATGGAACACACGGAGCCATACATTACAACTACAATAATTTTTTCTGTTTCCAGAAAATTCAAGTAATTTAGTTTAATCTTCCAACACGTTATAACGTCTGAAATGAACGTTTTGCAGTACATATTAGGCACAGAAGATTATGCTAGGCTACGAAAACTTTAATTATGGTTCATAATGAAGCAATTTAGCTCGAGTAAGTTCAGCATCATTAACAAGTGCTGGATGACATGCTTAGAGGTTGAAGTTGCAGCAACCCCTTTAATAGCACGTTTGGAACACACGGACCGATACATTACAATTACAATAATTTTTTCCGCTTCCAAAAAATGCAAGTATTTTAGTTTAATCTTCCAACACGTTATAACGTCTGAAATGAACGTTTTGCAGTACATATTAGGCACAGAAGATTATGCTAGGCTAAGAAAACTTTTATTATGGCTCATAATGTAAGCATTTTAGGTCGAGTAAGCTCAGAATCATTAACAAGTGCTGCATGACATGCTTAGAGGTTGAAGTTGCAGCAACCCCTCTAATAGCACGTTTGAAACACACGGACCGATACATTACAATTACAATAATTTTTTCCGCTTCCAAAAAATGCAAGTATTTTAGTTTAGCCTTCTAATACGTTTTAACGTGTGTGATGCACGTTTTGCAGTACATATTAGCCACAGAGGATTCTACTAGGCTAATAAAACATTTATTATGGCTCATAATGTAAGCATTTTAGCTCGAGTAAGTTCAGCATCATTAACAGGTGCTGCATGACATGCTTGGAGTGGACTGAAGTTGCAGCTACCTTTCTAGTAGCACTTTTGGAACACACCTAGCCATACATTACAACTACAATAATTTTTTCTGTTTCCAGAAAATTCAAGTATTTTAGTTTAATCTTCCAACACGTTATAACGTCTGAAATGAACGTTTTGCAGTACATATTAGCCACAGAATATTATGCTATGCTACGAAAACTTTAATTATGGTTCATAATGAAGCATTTTAGCTCGAGTAAGTTCAGCATCATTAACAAGTGCTGGATGACATGCTTAGAGGTTGAAGTTGCAGCAACCCCTCTAATAGCACGTTTGGAACACACGGAGCCATACATTACAACTACAATAATTTTTTCTGTTTCCAGAAAATTCAAGTAATTTAGTTTAATCTTCCAACACGTTATAACGTCTGAAATGAACGTTTTGCAGTACATATTAGCCACAGAATATTATGCTATGCTACGAAAACTTTAATTATGGTTCATAATGAAGCATTTTAGCTCGAGTAAGTTCAGCATCATTAACAAGTGCTGGATGACATGCTTAGAGGTTGAAGTTGCAGCAACCCTTCTAATAGCACGTTTGGAACACACGGACCGATACATTACAATTACAATAATTTTTTCCGCTTCCAAAAAATGCAAGTATTATAGTTTAGCCTTCTAATACGTTATAACGTGTGTGATGCACGTTTTGCAGTACATATTAGCCACAGAGGATTCTACTAGGCTAATAAAACATTTATTATGGCTCATAATGTAAGCATTTTAGCTCGAGTAAGTTCAGCATCATTAACAGGTGCTGCATGACATGCTTGGAGTGGACTGACGTTGCAGCAACCTTTCTAGTAGCACTTTTGGAACACACCTAGCCATACATTACAACTACAATAATTTTTTCTGTTTCCAAAAAATTCAAGTATTTTAGTTTAATTTTCCAACACGTTATAACGTCTGAAATAAACGTTTTGCAGTACATATTAGGCACAGAAGATTATGCTAGGATAAGAAAACTTTTATTATGGTTCTTAATGAAGCATTTTAGCTCGAGTAAGTTCAGCATCATTAACAAGTGCTGCATGACATGCTTAGAGGTTGAAGTTGCAGCAACTCCTTTAATAGCACGTTTGGAACACTCGGACTGATACATTACTATTACAATATTTTTTCTGTTTCCAGAAAATTCAAGTATTTTAGTTTAATCTTCTAATACCGTTATAACGTGTGTGATGCACGTTTTGCAGTACATATTAGCCACAGATGATTCTACTAGACTAATAAAACATTTATTATGGCTCATAATGTAAGCATTTTAGCTCGAGTAAGTTCAGCATCATTAACAGGTGCTGCATGACATGCTTGGAGTGGACTGAAGTTGCAGCAACCTTTCTAGTAGCACTTATGGAACACACGGAGCCATACATTACAACTACAATAATTTTTTCTGTTTCCAGAAAATTCAAGTAATTTAGTTTAATCTTCCAACACGTTATAACGTCTGAAATGAACGTTTTGCAGTACATATTAGGCACAGAAGATTATGCTAGGCTAAGAAAACTTTTATTATGGCTCATAATGTAAGCATTTTAGGTCGAGTAAGCTCAGAATCATTAACAAGTGCTGCATGACATGCTTAGAGGTTGAAGTTGCAGCAACCCCTCTAATAGCACGTTTGGAACACACGGACCGATACATTACAATTACAATAATTTTTTCCGCTTCCAAAAAATGCAAGTATTTTAGTTTAGCCTTCTAATACGTTATAACGTGTGTGATGCACGTTTTGCAGTACATATTAGCCACAGAGGATTCTACTAGGCTAATAAAACAATTATTATGGCTCATAATGTAAGCATTTTAGCTCGAGTAAGTTCAGCATCATTAACAGGTGCTGCATGACATGCTTGGAGTGGACTGAAGTTGCAGCAACCTTTCTAGTAGCACTTTTGGAACACACCTAGCCATACATTACAACTACAATAATTTTTTCTGTTTCCAGAAAATTCAAGTAATTTAGTTTAATCTTCCAACACGTTATAACGTCTGAAATGAACGTTTTGCAGTACATATTAGCCACAGAATATTATGCTATGCTACGAAAACTTTAATTATGGTTCATAATGAAGCATTTTAGCTCGAGTAAGTTCAGCATCATTAACAAGTGCTGGATGACATGCTTAGAGGTTGAAGTTGCAGCAACCCCTTTAATAGCACGTTTGGAACACACGGACCGATACATTACAATTACAATAATTTTTTTCGCTTTCAAAAAATGCAAGTATTTTAGTTTAATCTTCCAACACGTTATAACGTCTGAAATGAACGTTTTGCAGTACATATTAGGCACAGAAGATTATGCTAGGCTAAGAAAACTTTTATTATGGCTCATAATGTAAGCATTTTAGGTCGAGTAAGCTCACAACCATTAACAAGTGCTGCATGACATGCTTAGAGGTTGAAGTTGCAGCAACCCCTCTAATAGCACGTTTGGAACACACGGACCGATACATTACAATTACAATAATTTTTTCCGCTTCCAAAAAATGCAAGTATTATAGTTTAGCCTTCTAATACGTTATAACGTGTGTGATGCACGTTTTGCAGTACATATTAGCCACCGAGGATTCTACTAGGCTAATAAAACATTTATTATGGCTCATAATGTAAGCATTTTAGCTCGAGTAAGTTCAGCATCATTAACAGGTGCTGCATGACATGCTTGGAGTGGACTGAAGTTGCAGCAACCTTTCTAGTAGCACTTTTGGAACACACCTAGCCATACATTACAACTACAATAATTTTTTCTGTTTCCAGAAAATTCAAGTATTTTAGTTTAATCTGCCAACACGTTATAACGTCTGAAATAAACGTTTTGCAGTACATATTAGGCACAGAAGATTATGCTAGGCTAAGAAAACTTTTATTATGGCTCATAATGTAAGCATTTTAGGTCGAGTAAGCTCAGAATCATTAACAAGTGCTGCATGACATGCTTAGAGGTTGAAGTTGCAGCAACCCCTCTAATAGCACGTTTGGAACACACGGACCGATACATTACAATTACAATAATTTTTTCCGCTTCCAAAAAATGCAAGTATTTTAGTTTAATCTTCCAACACGTTATAACGTCTGAAATGAACGTTTTGCAGTACATATTAGCCACAGAGGATTCTACTAGGCTAATAAAACATTTATTATGGTTCATAATGTAAGCATTTTAGATCGAGTAAGTTCAGCATCATTAACAGGTGCTGCATGACATGCTTGGAGTGGACTGAAGTTGCAGCAACCTTTCTAGTAGCACTTTTGAAACATACGGAGCCATACATTACAACTACAATAATTTTTTCTGTTTCCAGAAAATTCAAGTATTTTAGTTTAATCTTCCAAAACGTTATAACGTCTGAAATGCAAGTTTTGCGGTACATATGAGGCACAGAAGATTATGCTAGGCTAAGAAAACTTTAATTATGGTTCTTAATGAAGCATTTTAGCTCGAGTAAGTTCAGCATCATTAACAAGTGCTGCATGACATGCTTAGAGGTTGAAGTTGCAGCAACTCCTTTAATAGCACGTTTGGAACACTCGGACCGATACATTACTATTAGAATATTTTTTTCCGTTTCCAGAAAATTCAAGTACTTTAGTTTAATTTTCTAATACCGTTATAACATGTGTGATGCACGTTTTGCAGTACATATTAGCCACAGTTGATTCTACTAGACTAATAAAACATTTATTATGGCTCATAATGTAAGCATTTTAGCTCGAGTAAGTTCAGCATCATTAACAGGTGCTGCATGACATGCTTGGAGTGGACTGAAGTTGCAGCAACCTTTCTAGTAGCACTTATGGAACACACGGAGCCATACATTACAACTACAATAATTTTTTCTGTTTCCAGAAAATTCAAGTAATTTAGTTTAATCTTCCAACACGTTATAACGTCTGAAATTAACGTTTTGCAGTACATATTAGCCACAGAAGATTATGCTATGCTACGAAAACTTTAATTATGGTTCATAATGAAGCATTTTAGCTCGAGTAAGTTCAGCATCATTAACAAGTGCTGGATGACGTGCTTAGAGGTTGAAGTTGCAGCAACCCCTTTAATAGCACGTTTGGAACATACGGACCGATACATTACAATTACAATAATTTTTTCCGCTTCCAAAAAATGCAAGTATTTTAGTTTAATCTTCCAACACGTTATAACGTCTGAAATGAACGTTTTGCAGTACATATTAGGCACAGAAGATTATGCTAGGCTAAGAAAACTTTTATTATGGCTCATAATGTAAGCATTTTAGGTCGAGTAAGCTCAGAATCATTAACAAGTGCTGCATGACATGCTTAGAGGTTGAAGTTGCAGCAACCCCTCTAATAGCACGTTTGGAACACACGAACCGATACATTACAATTACAATAATTTTTTCCGCTTCCAAAAAATGCAAGTATTATAGTTTAGCCTTCTAATACGTTATAACGTGTGTGCTGCACGTTTTGCAGTACATATTAGCCACAGAGGATTCTACTAGGCTAATAAAACATTTATTATGGCTCATAATGTAAGCATTTTAGCTCGAGTGAGTTCAGCATCATTAACAGGTGCTGCATGACATGCTTGGAGTGGACTGAACTTGCAGCAACCTTTCTAGTAGCACTTTTGGAACACACGGAGCCATACATTACAACTACAATAATTTTTTCTGTTTCCAGAAAATTCAAGTATTTTAGTTTAATCTTCCAACACGTTATAACGTCTGAAATAAACGTTTTGCAGTACATATTAGGCACAGAAGATTATGCTAGGCTAAGAAAACTTTTATTATGGCTCATAATGTAAGCATTTTAGGTCGAGTAAGCTCAGAATCATTAACAAGTGCTGCATGACATGCTTAGAGGTTGAAGTTACAGCAACCCCTCTAATAGCACGTTGGGAACACACGGAGCCATACATTACAACTACAATATTTTTTTCTGTTTCCAGAAAATTCAAGTATTTTACTTTAATCTTCTAACACGTTATAACGTCTGAAATGCAAGTTTTGCGGTAAATATGAGGCACAGAAGATTATGTTAGGCTAAGAAAACTTTTATTATGGCTCATAATGTAAGCATTTTAGGTCGAGTAAGCTCAGAATCATTAACAAGTGCTGAATGACATGCTTAGAGGTTGAAGTTACAGCAACCCCTCTAATAGCACGTTGGGAACACACGGAGCCATACATTACAACTACAATGTTTTTTTCTGTTTCCAGAAAATTCAAGTATTTTACTTTAATCTTCTAACACGTTATAACGTCTGAAATGCAAGTTTTGCGGTAAATATGAGGCACAGAAGATTATGTTAGGCTAAGAAAACTTTAATTATGGTTCATAATGAAGCATTTTAGCTCGAGTAAGTTCAGCATCATTAACAAGTGCTGCATGACATGCTTAGAGTTTGAAGTTGCAGCAACTCCTTTAATAGCACGTTTGGAACACACGGACCGATACATTACAATTACAATAATTTTTTCCGCTTCCAAAAAATGCAAGTATTTTAGTTTAATCTTCCAACACGTTATAACGTCTTAAATGAACGTTTTGCGGTACATATTAGGCACAGAAGATTATGCTATGCTAAGAAAACTTTAATTATGGTTCATAATGAAGCATTTTAGCTCGAGTAAGTTCAGCATCATTAACAAGTGCTGCATGACATGCTTAGAGGTTGTAGTTGCAGCAACCCCTTTAATAGCACGTTTGGAACACACGGACCGATACATTACAATTACAATAATTTTTTCCGCTTCGAAAAAATGCAAGTATTTTAGTTTAATCTTCCAACACGTTATAACGTCTGAAATGAACGTTTTGCAGTACATATTAGGCACAGAAGATTATGCTAGGCTAAGAAAACTTTTATTATGGCTCATAATGTAAGCATTTTAGATCGAGTAAGCTCAGAATCATTAACAAGTGCTGCATGACATGCTTAGAGGTTGAAGTTACAGCAACCCCTCTAATAGCACGTTGGGAACACACGGAGCCATACATTACAACTACAATATTTTTTTCTGTTTCCAGAAAATTCAAGTATTTTAGTTTAATCTTCTAACACGTTATAACGTCTGAAATGCAAGTTTTGCGGTACATATGAGGCACAGAAGATTATGCTAGGCTAAGACTACTTTAATTATGGCTCATAATGTAAGCATTTTAGGTCGAGTAAGCTCAGAATCATTAACAAGTGCTGCATGACATGCTTAGAGGTTGAAGTTTCAGCAACCCCTCTAATAGCACGTTTGGAACACATGGACCGATACATTACAATTACAATAATTTTTCCCGCTTCCAAAAAATGCAAGTATTTTAGTTTAGCCTTCTAATACGTTATAACGTGTGTGATGCACGTTTTGCAGTACATATTAGCCACAGAGGATTCTACTAGGCTAATAAAACATTTATTATGACTCATAATGTAGCATTTTAGCTCGAGTAAGTTCAGCATCATTAACAGGTGCTGCATGACATGCTTGGAGTGGACTGAAGTTGCAGCAATCTTTTTAGTAGCACTTTTGGAACACACGGAGCCATACATTACAACTACAATAATTTTTTCTGTTTCCAGAAAATTCATGTATTTTAGTTTAATCTTCCAACACGTTATAACGTCTGAAATAAACGTTTTGCAGTACATATTAGGCACAGAAGATTATGCTAGGCTAATAAAACTTTAATTATGGTTCATAAGAAGCATTTTAGCTCGAGTAATTTCAGCATCATTAACAAGTGCTGCATGACATGCTTAGAGGTTGAAGTTGCAGCAACTCCTTTAATAGCACGTTTGGAACACACGGACCGATACATTACAATTACAATAATTTTTTCCGCTTCCAAAAAATGCAAGTATTTTAGTTTAATCTTCCAACACGTTATAACGTCTGAAATAAACGGTTTGCAGTACATATTAGGCACAGAAGACTATGCTAGGCTAAGAAAACTTCTATTATGGCTCATAATGTAAGCATTTTAGGTCGAGTAAGCTCAGAATCATTAACAAGTGCTGCATGACATGCTTAGAGGTTGAAGTTTCAGCAACCCCTCTAATAGCACGTTTGGAACACATGGACCGATACATTACAATTACAATAATTTTTCCCGCTTCCAAAAAATGCAAGTATTTTAGTTTAATCTTCCAACACGTTATAACGTCTGAAATGAACGTTTTGCAGTACATATTAGGCACAGAAGATTATGCTAAGCAAAGAAAACTTTAATTCTGGTTCATAATGAAGCATTTTAGCTCGAGTAAGTTCATCATCATTAACAGGTGCTGCATGAAATGCTTGGAGTGGACTGAAGTTGCAGCAATCTTTTTAGTAGCACTTTTGGAACACACGGAGCCATACATTACAACTACAATAATTTTTTCTGTTTCCAGAAAATTCAAGCATTTTAGTTTAATCTTCCAACACGTTATAACGTCTGAAATAAACGTTTTGCAGTACATATTAGGCACAGAAGATTATGCTAGGCTAAGAAAACTTTAATTATGGTTCATAATGAAGCATTTTAGCTCGAGTAAGTTCAGCATCATTAACAAGTGCTGCATGACATGCTTAGAGGTTGAAGTTGCAGCAACCCCTTTAATAGCACGTTTGGAACACACGGACCGATACATTACAATTACAATAATTTTTTCCGCTTCCAAAAAAATTCAAGTATTTTAGTTTAATCTTCCAACACGTTATAACGTCTGAAATGAACGTTTTGTAGTACATATTAGGCACAGAAGATTATGCTAGGCTAAGAAAACTTTAATTATGGCTCATAATGTAATCATTTTAGCTCGAGTAAGTTCAGAATCATTAACAAGTGCTGCATGACATGCTTAGAGGTTGAAGTTGCAACAACCCCTCTAATAGCACGTTTGGAACACACGGACCGATACATTACAATTACAATAATTTTTTCCGCTTCCAAAAAATGCAAGTATTTTAGTTTAATCTTCCAACACGTTATAACGTCTGAAATGAACGTTTTGCAGTACATATTAGGCACAGAAGATTATGCTATGCTAAAAAAACTTTAATTATGGTTCATAATGAAGCATTTTAGCTCGAGTAAGTTCAGCATCATTAACAAGTGCTGCATGACATGCTTTGAGGTTGAAGTTGCAGCAACCCCTTTAATAGCACGTTTGGAACACACGGACCGATACATTACAATTACAATAATTTTTTCCGCTTCGAAAAAATGCAAGTATTTTAGTTTAACCTTCCAACACGTTATAAAGTCTGAAATGAACGTTTTGCAGTACATATTAGGCACAGAAGATTATGCTAGGCTAAGAAAACTTTTATTATGGCTCATAATGTAAGCATTTTAGGTCGAGTTAGCTCAGAATCATTAACAAGTGCTGCATGACATGCTTAGAGGTTGAAGTTGCAGCAACCCCTCTAATAGCACGTTTGGAACACACGGACCGATACATTACAATTACAATAATTTTTTCCGCTTCCAAAAAATGCAAGTATTTTAGTTTAGCCTTCTAATACGTTATAACGTGAGTGATGTACGTTTTGCAGTACATATTAGCCACAGAGGATTCTACTAGGCTAATAAAACATTTATTATGACTCATAATGTAAGCATTTTAGCTCGAGTAAGTTCAGCATCATTAACAGGTGCTGCATGACATGCTTGAAGTGGACTGAAGTTGCAGCAATCTTTTTAGTAGCACTTTTGGAACACACGGAGCCATACATTACAACTACAATAATTTTTTCTGTTTCCAGAAAATTCAAGCATTTTAGTTTAATCTTCCAACACGTTATAACGTCTGAAATAAACGTTTTGCAGTACATATTAGGCACAGAAGATTATGCTAGGCTAAGAAAACTTTAATTATGGTTCATAATGAAGCATTTTAGCTCGAGTAAGTTCAGCATCATTAACAAGTGCTGCATGACATGCTTAGAGGTTGAAGTTGCAGCAACCCCTTTAATAGCACGTTTGGAACACACGGACCGATACATTACAATTACAATAATTTTTTCCGCTTCCAAAAAAATTCAAGTATTTTAGTTTAATCTTCCAACACGTTATAACGTCTGAAATGAACGTTTTGTAGTACATATTAGGCACAGAAGATTATGCTAGGCTAAGAAAACTTTTATTATGGTTCATAATGAAGCATTTTAGCTCGAGTAAGTTCAGAATCATTAACAAGTGCTGCATGACATGCTTAGAGGTTGAAGTTGCAACAACCCCTCTAATAGCACGTTTGGAACACACGGACCGATACATTACAATTACAATAATTTTTTCCGTTTCCAGAAAATTCAAGTATTTTAGTTTAATCTTCTAACACGATATAACGTCTGAAATGCAAGTTTTGCGGTACACATGAGGCACGGAAGATTATGCTAGGCTGAGAAAACTTTAATTATGGTTCATAATGAAGCATTTTAGCTCGAGTAAGCTCAGCATCATTAACAAGTGCTGCATGACATGCTTAGAGGTTGAAGTTGCAGCAACCCCTCTAATAGCACGTTTGGAACACACGGACCGATACATTACAATTACAAAAATTTTTTCCACTTCCAGAAAATTCAAGCATTTTAGTTTAATCTTCCAACACGTTATAACGTCTGAAATGAACGTTTTGCAGTACATATTAGGCAAAGAAGATTATGCTAGGCTAAGAAAACTTTTATTATGGTTCATAATGAAGCATTTTAGCTCGGGTAAGTTCAGCATCATTAACAGGTGCTGCATGATATGCTTGGAGTGAACTGAAGTTGCAGGAACCCTTCTAGTAGTACTTTTGGAACACACGGAGCCATACATTACAACTACAATAATTTTTTCTGTTTCCAGAAAATTCAAGTATTTTAGTTTAATCTTCCAACACGTTATAACGTCTGAAATGAACGTTTTGCAGTACATATTAGGCACAGAAGATTATGCTAGGCTAAGAAAACTTTTATTATGGCTCATAATGTAAGCATTTTAGCTCGAGTAAGCTTAGAATCATTAACAAGTGCTGCATGACATGCTTAGAGGTTGACGTTACAGCAACCCCTCTAATAGCACGTTGGGAACACACGGAACCATACATTACAACTACAATAATTTTTTCTGTTTCCAGAAAATTCAAGTATTTTAGTTTAATCTTCCAACACGTTATAACGTCTGAAATGAACGTTTTGCAGTACATATTAGGCACAGAAGATTATGCTAAGCAAAGAAAACTTTAATTCTGGTTCATAATGAAGCATTTTAGCTCGAGTAAGTTCATCATCATTAACAGGTGCTGCATGAAATGCTTGGAGTGGACTGAAGTTGCAGCAACCCTTCTAGTAGGACTTTTGGAACACACGGAGCCATACATTACAACTACAATAATTTTTTCTGTTTTCAGAAAATTCAAGTATTTTAGTTTAATCTTCCAACACGTTATAACGTCTGAAATGAACGTTTTGCAGTACATATTAGGCACAGAAGATTATGCTAGGCTAAGAAAACTTTTATTATGGCTCATAATGTAAGAATTTTAGCTCGAGTAAGCTCAGAATCATTAACAAGTGCTGCATGACATGCTTAGAGGTTGAAGTTACAGCAACCCCTCTAATAGCACGTTGGGAACACACGGAACCATACATTACAACTACAATAATCTTTTCTGTTTCCAGAAAATTCAAGTATTTTAGTTTAATCTTCCAACACGTTATAACGTCTGAAATGAACGGTTTGCGGTACATATGAGGCACAGAAGATTATGCTAGGCTAAGAAAACTTTAATTATGGTTCATATTGAAGCATTTTAGCTCGAGTAAGTTCAGCATCATTAACAAGTGCTGCATGACATGCTTAGAGGTTGAAGTTGCAGCAACTCCTTTAATAGCACGTTTGGAACACACGGACCGATACATTACAATTACAATAATTTTTTCCGCTTCCAAAAAATGCAAGTATTTTAGTTTAATCTTCCAACACGTTATAACGTCTGAAATGAACGTTTTGTAGTACATATTAGGCACAGAAGATTATGCTAGGCTAAGAAAACTTTTATTATGGTTCATAATGAAGCATTTTAGCTCGAGTATGTTCAGAATCATTAACAAGTGCTGCATGACATGCTTAGAGGTTGAAGTTGCAACAACCCCTCTAATAGCACGTTTGGAACACACGGACCGATACATTACAATTACAATAATTTTTTCCGTTTCCAGAAAATTCAAGTATTTTAGTTTAATCTTCTAACACGTTATAACGTCTGAAATGCAAGTTTTGCGGTACACATGAGGCACGGAAGATTATGCTAGGCTGAGAAAACTTTAATTATGGTTCATAATGAAGCATTTTAGCTCGAGTAAGCTCAGCATCATTAACAAGTGCTGCATGACATGCTTAGAGGTTGAAGTTGCAGCAACCCCTCTAATAGCACGTTTGGAACACACGGACCGATACATTACAATTACAAAAATTTTTTCCACTTCCAGAAAATTCAAGCATTTTAGTTTAATCTTCCAACACGTTATAACGTCTGAAATGAACGTTTTGCAGTACATATTAGGCAAAGAAGATTATGCTAGGCTAAGAAAACTTTTATTATGGTTCATAATGAAGCATTTTAGCTCGGGTAAGTTCAGCATCATTAACAGGTGCTGCATGATATGCTTGGAGTGAACTGAAGTTGCAGGAACCCTTCTAGTAGTACTTTTGGAACACACGGAGCCATACATTACAACTACAATAATTTTTTCTGTTTCCAGAAAATTCAAGTATTTTAGTTTAATCTTCCAACACGTTATAACGTCTGAAATGAACGTTTTGCAGTACATATTAGGCACAGAAGATTATGCTAGGCTAAGAAAACTTTTATTATGGCTCATAATGTAAGCATTTTAGCTCGAGTAAGCTCAGAATCATTAACAAGTGCTGCATGACATGCTTAGAGGTTGACGTTACAGCAACCCCTCTAATAGCACGTTGGGAACACACGGAACCATACATTACAACTACAATAATTTTTTCTGTTTCCAGAAAATTCAAGTATTTTAGTTTAATCTTCCAACACGTTATAACGTCTGAAATGAACGTTTTGCAGTACATATTAGGCACAGAAGATTATGCTAAGCAAAGAAAACTTTAATTCTGGTTCATAATGAAGCATTTTAGCTCGAGTAAGTTCATCATCATTAACAGGTGCTGCATGAAATGCTTGGAGTGGACTGAAGTTGCAGCAACCCTTCTAGTAGGACTTTTGGAACACACGGAGCCATACATTACAACTACAATAATTTTTTCTGTTTTCAGAAAATTCAAGTATTTTAGTTTAATCTTCCAACACGTTATAACGTCTGAAATGAACGTTTTGCAGTACATATTAGGCACAGAAGATTATGCTAGGCTAAGAAAACTTTTATTATGGCTCATAATGTAAGAATTTTAGCTCGAGTAAGCTCAGAATCATTAACAAGTGCTGCATGACATGCTTAGAGGTTGAAGTTACAGCAACCCCTCTAATAGCACGTTGGGAACACACGGAACCATACATTACAACTACAATAATCTTTTCTGTTTCCAGAAAATTCAAGTATTTTAGTTTAATCTTCCAACACGTTATAACGTCTGAAATGAACGGTTTGCGGTACATATGAGGCACAGAAGATTATGCTAGGCTAAGAAAACTTTAATTATGGTTCATATTGAAGCATTTTAGCTCGAGTAAGTTCAGCATCATTAACAAGTGCTGCATGACATGCTTAGAGGTTGAAGTTGCAGCAACTCCTTTAATAGCACGTTTGGAACACACGGACCGATACATTACAATTACAATAATTTTTTCCGCTTCCAAAAAATGCAAGTATTTTAGTTTAATCTTCCAACACGTTATAACGTCTGAAATGAACGTTTTGTAGTACATATTAGGCACAGAAGATTATGCTAGGCTAAGAAAACTTTAATTATGGCTCATAATGTAATCATTTTAGCTCGAGTAAGTTCAGAATCATTAACAAGTGCTGCATGACATGCTTAGAGGTTGAAGTTGCAACAACCCCTCTAATAGCACGTTTGGAACACACGGACCGATACATTACAATTACAATAATTTTTTCCGCTTCCAAAAAATGCAAGTATTTTAGTTTAATCTTCCAACACGTTATAACGTCTGAAATGAACGTTTTGCAGTACATATTAGGCACAGAAGATTATGCTATGCTAAAAAAACTTTAATTATGGTCATAATGAAGCATTTTAGCTCGAGTAAGTTCAGCATCATTAACAAGTGCTGCATGACATGCTTAGAGGTTGAAGTTGCAACAACCCCTCTAATAGCACGTTTGGAACACACGGACCGATACATTACAATTACAATAATTTTTTCCGCTTCGAAAAATGCAAGTATTTTAGTTTAACCTTCCAACACGTTATAAAGTCTGAAATGAACGTTTTGCAGTACATATTAGGCACAGAAGATTATGCTAGGCTAAGAAAACTTTTATTATGGCTCATAATGTAAGCATTTTAGGTCGAGTTAGCTCAGAATCATTAACAAGTGCTGCATGACATGCTTAGAGGTTGAAGTTGCAGCAACCCCTCTAATAGCACGTTTGGAACACACGGACCGATACATTACAATTACAATAATTTTTTCCGCTTCCAAAAAATGCAAGTATTTTAGTTTAGCCTTCTAATACGTTATAACGTGAGTGATGTACGTTTTGCAGTACATATTAGCCACAGAGGATTCTACTAGGCTAATAAAACATTTATTATGACTCATAATGTAAGCATTTTAGCTCGAGTAAGTTCAGCATCATTAACAGGTGCTGCATGACATGCTTGAAGTGGACTGAAGTTGCAGCAATCTTTTTAGTAGCACTTTTGGAACACACGGAGCCATACATTACAACTACAATAATTTTTTCTGTTTCCAGAAAATTCAAGCATTTTAGTTTAATCTTCCAACACGTTATAACGTCTGAAATAAACGTTTTGCAGTACATATTAGGCACAGAAGATTATGCTAGGCTAAGAAAACTTTAATTATGGTTCATAATGAAGCATTTTAGCTCGAGTAAGTTCAGCATCATTAACAAGTGCTGCATGACATGCTTAGAGGTTGAAGTTGCAGCAACCCCTTTAATAGCACGTTTGGAACACACGGACCGATACATTACAATTACAATAATTTTTTCCGCTTCCAAAAAAATTCAAGTATTTTAGTTTAATCTTCCAACACGTTATAACGTCTGAAATGAACGTTTTGTAGTACATATTAGGCACAGAAGATTATGCTAGGCTAAGAAAACTTTAATTATGGCTCATAATGTAATCATTTTAGCTCGAGTAAGTTCAGAATCATTAACAAGTGCTGCATGACATGCTTAGAGGTTGAAGTTGCAACAACCCCTCTAATAGCACGTTTGGAACACACGGACCGATACATTACAATTACAATAATTTTTTCCGTTTCCAGAAAATTCAAGTATTTTAGTTTAATCTTCTAACACGTTATAACGTCTGAAATGCAAGTTTTGCGGTACACATGAGGCACGGAAGATTATGCTAGGCTGAGAAAACTTTAATTATGGTTCATAATGAAGCATTTTAGCTCGAGTAAGCTCAGCATCATTAACAAGTGCTGCATGACATGCTTAGAGGTTGAAGTTGCAGCAACCCCTCTAATAGCACGTTTGGAACACACGGACCGATACATTACAATTACAAAAATTTTTTCCACTTCCAGAAAATTCAAGCATTTTAGTTTAATCTTCCAACACGTTATAACGTCTGAAATGAACGTTTTGCAGTACATATTAGGCAAAGAAGATTATGCTAGGCTAAGAAAACTTTTATTATGGTTCATAATGAAGCATTTTAGCTCGGGTAAGTTCAGCATCATTAACAGGTGCTGCATGATATGCTTGGAGTGAACTGAAGTTGCAGGAACCCTTCTAGTAGTACTTTTGGAACACACGGAGCCATACATTACAACTACAATAATTTTTTCTGTTTCCAGAAAATTCAAGTATTTTAGTTTAATCTTCCAACACGTTATAACGTCTGAAATGAACGTTTTGCATTACATATTAGGCACAGAAGATTATGCTAGGCTAAGAAAACTTTTATTATGGCTCATAATGTAAGCATTTTAGCTCGAGTAAGCTCAGAATCATTAACAAGTGCTGCATGACATGCTTAGAGGTTGACGTTACAGCAACCCCTCTAATAGCACGTTGGGAACACACGGAACCATACATTACAACTACAATAATTTTTTCTGTTTCCAGAAAATTCAAGTATTTTAGTTTAATCTTCCAACACGTTATAACGTCTGAAATGAACGTTTTGCATTACATATTAGGCACAGAAGATTATGCTAGGCTAAGAAAACTTTTATTATGGCTCATAATGTAAGCATTTTAGCTCGAGTAAGCTCAGAATCATTAACAAGTGCTGCATGACATGCTTAGAGGTTGACGTTACAGCAACCCCTCTAATAGCACGTTGGGAACACACGGAACCATACATTACAACTACAATAATTTTTTCTGTTTCCAGAAAATTCAAGTATTTTAGTTTAATCTTCCAACACGTTATAACGTCTGAAATGAACGTTTTGCAGTACATATTAGGCACAGAAGATTATGCTAGGCTAAGAAAACTTTTATTATGGCTCATAATGTAAGAATTTTAGCTCGAGTAAGCTCAGAATCATTAACAAGTGCTGCATGACATGCTTAGAGGTTGAAGTTACAGCAACCCCTCTAATAGCACGTTGGGAACACACGGAACCATACATTACAACTACAATAATCTTTTCTGTTTCCAGAAAATTCAAGTATTTTAGTTTAATCTTCCAACACGTTATAACGTCTGAAATGAACGGTTTGCGGTACATATGAGGCACAGAAGATTATGCTAGGCTAAGAAAACTTTAATTATGGTTCATATTGAAGCATTTTAGCTCGAGTAAGTTCAGCATCATTAACAAGTGCTGCATGACATGCTTAGAGGTTGAAGTTGCAGCAACTCCTTTAATAGCACGTTTGGAACACACGGACCGATACATTACAATTACAATAATTTTTTCCGCTTCCAAAAAATGCAAGTATTTTAGTTTAATCTTCCAACACGTTATAACGTCTGAAATAAACGGTTTGCAGTACATATTAGGCACAGAAGATTATGCTAGGCTAAGAAAACTTTAATTATGGTTCATATTGAAGCATTTTAGCTCGAGTAAGTTCAGCATCATTAACAAGTGCTGCATGACATGCTTAGAGTTTGAAGTTGCAGCAACTCCTTTAATAGCACGTTTGGAACACACGGACCGATACATTACAATTACAATAATTTTTTCCGCTTCCAGAAAATGCAAGTATTTTAGTTTAATCTTCCAACACGTTATAACGTCTTAAATGAACGTTTTGCGGCACATATTAGGCACAGAAGATTATGCTATGCTAAGAAAACTTTAATTATGGTTCATAATGAAGCATTTTAGCTCGAGTAAGTTCAGCATCATTAACAAGTGCTGCATGACATGCTTAGAGCTTGAAGTTGCAGCAACCCCTTTAATAGCACGTTTAGAACACACGGACCGATACATTACAATTACAATAATTTTTTCCGCTTCGAAAAAATGCAAGTATTTTAGTTTAATCTTCCAACACGTTATAACGTCTGAAATGAACGTTTTGCAGTACATATTAGGCACAGAAGATTATGCTAGGCTAAGAAAACTTTTATTATGGCTCATAATGTAAGCATTTTAGGTCGAGTAAGCTCAAAATCATTAACAAGTGCTGCATGACATGCTTAGAGGTTGAAGTTACAGCAACCCCTCTAATAGCACGTTGGGAACACACGGAGCCATACATTACAACTACAATATTTTTTTCTGTTTCCAGAAAATTCAAGTATTTTAGTTTAATCTTCTAACACGTTATAACGTCTGAAATGCAAGTTTTGCGGTACATATGAGGCACAGAAGATTATGCTAGGCTAACAAAACTTTAATTATGGCTCATAATGTAAGCATTTTAGGTCGAGTAAGCTCAGAATCATTAACAAGTGCTGCATGACATGCTTAGAGGTTGAAGTTTCAGCAACCCCTCTAATAGCACGTTTGGAACACACGGACCGATACATTACAATTACAATAATTTTTCCCGCTTCCAAAAAATGCAAGTATTTTAGTTTAGCCTTCTAATACGTTATAACGTGTGTGATGCACGTTTTGCAGTACATATTAGCCACAGAGGATTCTACTAGGCTAATAAAACATTTATTATGACTCATAATGTAGCATTTTAGCTCGAGTAAGTTCAGCATCATTAACAGGTGCTGCATGACATGCTTGGAGTGGATTGAAGTTGCAGCAATCTTTTTAGTAGCACTTTTGGAACACACGGAGCCATACATTACAACTACAATAATTTTTACTGTTTCCAGAAAATTCATGTATTTTAGTTTAATCTTCCAACACGTTATAACGTCTAAAATAAACGTTTTGCAGTACATATTAGGCACAGAAGATTATGCTAGGCTAAGAAAACTTTAATTGTGGTTCATAAGAAGCATTTTAGCTCGAGTAATTTCAGCATCATTAACAAGTGCTGCATGACATGCTTAGAGGTTGAAGTTGCAGCAACTCCTTTAATAGCACGTTTGGAACACACGGACCGATACATTACAATTACAATAATTTTTTCCGCTTCCAAAAAATGCAAGTATTCTAGTTTAATCTTCCAACACGTTATAACGTCTGAAATAAACGGTTTGCAGTACATATTAGGCACAGAAGACTATGCTAGGCTAAGAAAACTTTTATTATGGCTCATAATGTAAGCATTTTAGGTCGAGTAAGCTCAGAATCATTAACAAGTGCTGCATGACATGCTTAGAGGTTGAAGTTACAGCAACCCCTCTAATAGCACGTTGGGAACACACGGAGCCATACATTACAACTACAATATTTTTTTCTGTTTCCTGAAAGTTCAAGTATTTTAGTTTAATCTTCTAACATGTTATAACGTCTGAAATGCAAGTTTTGCGGTACATATGAGGCACAGAAGATTATGCTAGGCTAAGAAAACTTTATTTATGGTTCTTAATGAAGCAATTTAGCTCGAGTAAGTTCAGCATCATTAACAAGTGCTGCATGACATGCTTAGAGGTTGAAGTTGCAGCAACCCCTCTAATAGCACGTTTGGAACACACGGACCGATACATTACAATTACAATAATTTTTTCCGCTTCGAAAAAATGCAAGTATTTTAGTTTAACCTTCCAACACGTTATAACGTCTGAAATGAACGTTTTGCAGTACATATTAGGCACAGAAGATCATGCTAGGCTAAGAAAACTTTTATTATGGCTCATAATGTAAGCATTTTAGGTCGAGTAAGCTCAGAATCATTAACAAGTGCTGCATGACATGCTTAGAGGTTGAAGTTGCAGCAACCCCTCTAATAGCACGTTTGGAACACACGGACCGATACATTACAATTACAATAATTTTTTCCGCTTCCAAAAAATGCAAGTATTTTAGTTTAGCCTTCTAATACGTTATAACGTGTGTGATGCACGTTTTGCAGTACATATTAGCCACAGAGGATTCTACTAGGCTAATAAAACATTTATTATGACTCATAATGTAAGCATTTTAGCTCGAGTAAGTTCAGCATCATTAACAGGTGCTGCATGACATGCTTGAAGTGGACTGAAGTTGCAGCAATCTTTTTAGTAGCACTTTTGGAACACACGGAGCCATACATTACAACTACAATAATTTTTTCTGTTTCCAGAAAATTCAAGTATTTTAGTTTAATCTTCCAACACGTTATAACGTCTGAAATAAACGTTTTGCAGTACATATTAGGCACAGAAGATTATGCTAGGCTAAGAAAACTTTATTTATGGTTCATAATGAAGCATTTTAGCTCGAGTAAGTTCAGCATCATTAACAAGTGCTGCATGACATGCTTAGAGGTTGAAGTTGCAGCAACCCCTTTAATAGCACGTTTGGAACACACGGACCGATACATTACAATTACAATAATTTTTTCCGCTTCCAAAAAAATGCAAGTATTTTAGTTTAATCTTCCAACACGTTATAACGTCTGAAATGAACGTTTTGTAGTACATATTAGGCACAGAAGATTATGCTAGGGTAAGAAAACTTTAATTATGGCTCATAATGTAATCATTTTAGCTCGAGTAAGTTCAGAATCATTAACAAGTGCTGCATGACATGCTTAGAGGTTGAAGTTGCAGCAACCCCTCTAATAGCACGTTTGGAACACACGGACCGATACATTACAATTACAATAATTTTTTCCGTTTCCAGAAAATTCAAGTATTTTAGTTTAATCTTCTAACACGTTATATACGTCTGAAATGCAAGTTTTGCGGTACACATGAGGCACGGAAGACTATGCTAGGCTAAGAAAACTTTAATTATGGTTCATAATGAAGCATTTTAGCTCGAGTAAGCTCAGCATCATTAACAAGTGCTGCATGACATGCTTAGAGGTTGAAGTTGCAGCAACCCCTCTAATAGCACGTTTGGAACACACGGACCGATACATTACAATTACAATAATTTTTTCCACTTCCAGAAAATTCAAGCATTTTAGTTTAATCTTCCAACACGTTATAACGTCTGAAATGAACGTTTTGCAGTACATATTAGGCAAAGAAGATTATGCTAGGCTAAGAAAACTTTTATTATGGTTCATAGTGAAGCATTTTAGCTCGAGTAAGTTCAGCATCATTAACAGGTGCTGCATGATATGCTTGGAGTGAACTGAAGTTGCAGCAACCCTTCTAGTAGTACTTTTGGAACACACGGAGCCATACATTACAACTACAATAATTTTTTCTGTTTCCAGAAAATTCAAGTATTTTAGTTTAATCTTCCAACACGTTATAACGTCTGAAATGAACGTTTTGCAGTACATATTGGCACAGAAGATTATGCTAGGCTAAGAAAACTTTTATTATGGCTCATAATGTAAGCATTTTAGCTCGAGTTAGCTCAGAATCATTAACAAGTGCTGCATGACATGCTTAGAGGTTGACGTTACAGCAACCCCTCTAATAGCACGTTGGGAACACACGGAACCATACATTACAACTACAATAATTTTTTCTGTTTCCAGAAAATTCAAGTATTTTAGTTTAATCTTCCAACACGTTATAACGTCTGAAATGAACGTTTTGCAGTACATATTAGGCACAGAAGATTATGCTAGGCTAAGAAAACTTTTATTATGGCTCATAAGGTAAGCATTTTAACTCGAGTAAGCTCAGAATCATTAACAAGTGCTGCATGACATGCTTAGAGGACTGAAGTTGCAGCAATCTTCTAATAGCACGTTGGGAACACACGGAGCCATACATTACAACTACAATATTTTTTTCTGTTTCCAGAAAATTCAAGTATTTTAGTTTAATCTTCCAACACGTTATAACGTCTGAAATGCAAGTTTTGCGGTACATATGAGGCACAGAAGATTATGCTAGGCTAAGAAAACTTTAATTATGGTTCTTAATGAAGCATTTTAGCTCGAGTAAGTCAGCATCATTAACAAGTCTGCATGACATGCTTAGAGGTTGAAGTTGCAGCAACTCCTTTAATAGCACGTTTGGAACACTCGGACCGATACATTACTATTACAATATTTTTTCTGTTTCCAGAAAATTCAAGTATTTTAGTTTAATCTTCTAATACCGTTATAACGTGTGTGATGCACGTTTTGCTGTACATATTAGCCACAGATGATTCTACTAGACTAATAAAACATTTATTATGGCTCATAATGTAAGCATTTTAGCTCGAGTAAGTTCAGCATCATTAACAGGTGCTGCATGACATGCTTGGAGTGGACTGAAGTTGCAGCAACCTTTCTAGTAGCACTTATGGAACACACGGAGCCATACATTACAACTACAATAATTTTTTCTGTTTCCAGAAAATTCAAGTAATTTAGTTTAATCTTCAACACGTTATAACGTCTGAAATGAACGTTTTGCAGTACATATTAGCCACAGAAGATTATGCTATGCTACGAAAACTTTAATTATGGTTCATAATGAAGCATTTTAGCTCGAGTAAGTTCAGCATCATTAACAAGTGCTGGATGACATGCTTAGAGGTTGAAGTTGCAGCAACCCCTTTAATAGCACGTTTGGAACACACGGACCGATACATTACAATTACAATAATTTTTTCCGCTTCCAAAAAATGCAAGTATTTTAGTTTAATCTTCCAACACGTTATAACGTCTGAAATGAACGTTTTGCAGTACATATTAGGCACAGAAGATTATGCTAGGCTAAGAAAACTTTTATTATGGCTCATAATGTAAGCATTTTAGGTCGAGTAAGCTCAGAATCATTAACAAGTGCTGCATGACATGCTTAGAGGTTGAAGTTGCAGCAACCCTCTAATAGCACGTTTGGAACACACGGACCGATACATTACAATTACAATAATTTTTTCCGCTTCCAAAAAATGCAAGTATTATAGTTTAGCCTTCTAATACGTTATAACGTGTGTGATGCAGGTTTTGCAGTACATATTAGCCACAGTGGATTCTACTAGGCTAATAAAACATTTATTATGGCTCATAATGTAAGCATTTTAGCTCGAGTAAGTTCAGCATCATTAACAGGTGCTGCATGACATGCTTGGAGTGGACTGAAGTTGCAGCAACCTTTCTAGTAGCACTTTTGGAACACACCTAGCCATACATTACAACTACAATAATTTTTTCTGTTTCCAGAAAATTCAAGTATTTTAGTTTAATCTTCCAACACGTTATAACGTCTGAAATAAACGTTTTGCAGTACATATTAGGCACAGAAGATTATGCTAGGCTAAGAAAACTTTTATTATGGCTCATAATGTAAGCATTTTAGGTCGAGTAAGCTCAGAATCATTAACAAGTGCTGCATGACATGCTTAGAGGTTGAAGTTGCAGCAACCCCTCTAATAGCACGTTTGGAACACACGGACCGATACATTACAATTACAATAATTTTTTCCGCTTCCAAAAAATGCAAGTATTATAGTTTAGCCTTCTAATACGTTATAACGTGTGTGCTGCACGTTTTGCAGTACATGTAGCCACAGAGGATTCTACTAGGCTAATAAAACATTTATTATGGCTCATAATGTAAGCATTTTAGCTCGAGTGAGTTCAGCATCATTAACAGGTGCTGCATGACATGCTTGGAGTGGACTGAAGTTGCAGCACCCTTTCTAGTAGCACTTTTGGAACACACGGAGCCATACATTACAACTACAATATTTTTTCTGTTTCCAGAAAATTCAAGTATTTTAGTTTAATCTTCCAACACGTTATAACGTCTGAAATAAACGTTTTGCAGTACATATTAGGCACAGAAGATTATGCTAGGCTAAGAAAACTTTTATTATGGCCCATAATGTAAGCATTTTAGGTCGAGTAAGCTCAGAATCATTAACAAGTGCTGCATGACATGCTTAGAGGTTGAAGTTACAGCAACCCCTCTAATAGCACGTTATGAACACACGGAGCCATACATTACAACTACAATGTTTTTTTCTGTTTCCAGAAAATTCAAGTATTTTACTTTAATCTTCTAACACGTTATAACGTCTGAAATGCAAGTTTTGCGGTAAATATGAGGCACAGAAGATTATGTTAGGCTAAGAAAACTTTAATTATGGTTCATAATGAAGCATTTTAGCTCGAGTAAGTTCAGCATCATTAACAAGTGCTGCATGACATGCTTAGAGTTTGAAGTTGCAGCAACTCCTTTAATAGCACGTTTGGAACACGCGGACCGATACATTACAATTACAATAATTTTTTCCGCTTCCAAAAAATGCAAGTATTTTAGTTTAATCTTCCAACACGTTATAACGTCTTAAATGAACGTTTTGCGGTACATATTAGGCACAGAAGATTATGCTATGCTAAGAAAACTTTAATTATGGTTCATAATGAAGCATTTTAGCTCGAGTAAGTTCAGCATCATTAACAAGTGCTGCATGACATGCTTAGAGGTTGAAGTTGCAGCAACCCCTTTAATAGCACGTTTGGAACACACGGACCGATACATTACAATTACAATAATTTTTTCCGCTTCGAAAAAATGCAAGTATTTTAGTTTAATCTTGCAACACGTTATAACGTCTGAAATGAACGTTTTGCAGTACATATTAGCCACAGAGAATTCTACTAGGCTAATAAAACATTTATTATTGTTCATAATGTAAGCATTTAGATCGAGTAAGTTCAGCATCATTAACAGGTGCTGCATGACATGCTTGGAGTGGACTGAAGTTGCAGCAATCTTTCTAGTAGCACTTTTGGAACACACGGAGCCATACATTACAACTACAATAATTTTTTCTGTTTCCAGAAAATTCAATTATTTTAGTTTAATCTTCCAACACGTTATAACGTCTGAAATGCAAGTTTTGCGGTACATATGAGGCACAGAAGATTATGCTAGGCTAAGAAAACTTTAATTATGGTTCTTAATGAAGCATTTTAGCTCGAGTAAGTTCAGCATCATTAACAAGTGCTGCATGACATGCTTAGAGGTTGAAGTTGCAGCAACTCCTTTAATAGCACGTTTGGAACACTCGGACCGATACATTACTATTACAATATTTTTTCTGTTTCCAGAAAATTCAAGTATTTTAGTTTAATCTTCTAATACCGTTATAACGTGTGTGATGCACGTTTTGCTGTACATATTAGCCACAGATGATTCTACTAGACTAATAAAACATTTATTATGGCTCATAATGTAAGCATTTTAGCTCGAGTAAGTTCAGCATCATTAACAGGTGCTGCATGACATGCTTGGAGTGGACTGAAGTTGCAGCAACCTTTCTAGTAGCACTTATGGAACACACGGAGCCATACATTACAACTACAATAATTTTTTCTGTTTCCAGAAAATTCAAGTAATTTAGTTTAATCTTCCAACACGTTATAACGTCTGAAATGAACGTTTTGCAGTACATATTAGCCACAGAAGATTATGCTATGCTACGAAAACTTTAATTATGGTTCATAATGAAGCATTTTAGCTCGAGTAAGTTCAGCATCATTAACAAGTGCTGGATGACATGCTTAGAGGTTGAAGTTGCAGCAACCCCTTTAATAGCACGTTTGGAACACACGGACCGATACATTACAATTACAATAATTTTTTCCGCTTCCAAAAAATGCAAGTATTTTAGTTTAATCTTCCAACACGTTATAACGTCTGAAATGAACGTTTTGCAGTACATATTAGGCACAGAAGATTATGCTAGGCTAAGAAAACTTTTATTATGGCTCATAATGTAAGCATTTTAGGTCGAGTAAGCTCAGAATCATTAACAAGTGCTGCATGACATGCTTAGAGGTTGAAGTTGCAGCAACCCCTCTAATAGCACGTTTGGAACACACGGACCGATACATTACAATTACAATAATTTTTTCCGCTTCCAAAAAATGCAAGTATTATAGTTTAGCCTTCTAATACGTTATAACGTCTGAAATGAACGTTTTGCAGTACATATTAGGCACAGAAGATTATGCTAGGCTAAGAAAACTTTTATTATGCTCATAATGTAAGCATTTTAGGTCGAGTAAGCTCAGAATCATTAACAAGTGCTGCATGACATGCTTAGAGGTTGAAGTTGCAGCAACCCCTCTAATAGCACGTTTGGAACACACGGACCGATACATTACAATTACAATAATTTTTTCCGCTTCCAAAAAATGCAAGTATTATAGTTTAATTTTCTAATACCGTTATAACATGTGTGATGCACGTTTTGCAGTACATGTTAGCCACAGAGGATTCTACTAGGCTAATAAAACATTTATTATGGCTCATAATGTAAGCATTTTAGCTCGAGTGAGTTCAGCATCATTAACAGGTGCTGCATGACATGCTTGGAGTGGACTGAAGTTGCAGCACCCTTTCTAGTAGCACTTTTGGAACACACGGAGCCATACATTACAACTACAATATTTTTTTCTGTTTCCAGAAAATTCAAGTATTTTAGTTTAATCTTCCAACACGTTATAACGTCTGAAATAAACGTTTTGCAGTACATATTAGGCACAGAAGATTATGCTAGGCTAAGAAAACTTTTATTATGGCCCATAATGTAAGCATTTTAGGTCGAGTAAGCTCAGAATCATTAACAAGTGCTGCATGACATGCTTAGAGGTTGAAGTTACAGCAACCCCTCTAATAGCACGTTGGGAACACACGGAGCCATACATTACAACTACAATGTTTTTTTCTGTTTCCAGAAAATTCAAGTATTTTACTTTAATCTTCTAACACGTTATAACGTCTGAAATGCAAGTTTTGCGGTAAATATGAGGCACCAGAAGATTATGTTAGGCTAAGAAAACTTTAATTATGGTTCATAATGAAGCATTTTAGCTCGAGTAAGTTCAGCATCATTAACAAGTGCTGCATGACATGCTTAGAGTTTGAAGTTGCAGCAACTCCTTTAATAGCACGTTTGGAACACGCGGACCGATACATTACAATTACAATAATTTTTTCCGCTTCCAAAAGATGCAAGTATTTTAGTTTAATCTTCCAACACGTTATAACGTCTTAAATGAACGTTTTGCGGTACATATTAGGCACAGAAGATTATGCTATGCTAAGAAAACTTTAATTATGGTTCATAATGAAGCATTTAGCTCGAGTAAGTTCAGCATCATTAACAAGTGCTGCATGACATGCTTAGAGGTTGAAGTTGCAGCAACCCCTTTAATAGCACGTTTGGAA